>JAODAL010020028.1:0-70483 GCA_025379985.1 Phyllomedusa bahiana
CCTTAACTGTATAAAAACCCACTCCACGTAGATTGCAAAAGGAAACTACAAGGGATTACAGTATAAACCATGTAATGGGATTTTTTAAACCCCCTTTCCACAGACATGTCTTTTAGAGTTTTTGGGCACATGCATGAAATTTGGCATTGAACACCAAAATTTCATGCGCAAAAAAAAACATATAATCTACAGGGGGTCATAAATTAGGCCATTCCACCCGGGGGCCGACTTTTCGGCTCAGTAAACCACTCTAAAGTAGTAACCTAGTAAACTGTAATACGCCCAGAAATGTCTACAAGCTAGAAATATGTACTTTCTATGGTTCTATGCCCCCCGCCTCCGCCCCCCCAGATGGCACATTAAAAAAAACCCGCGGCGCTTTTTAATGCCCCGAGATGACATACGGAGATTTAAAAATATATAAGGGGGCTGCGCCTGATATGGGGGCTAAAAACGCTAGATATCGGGCGAGCCCCGTTCATACAAATCTTTTTCCGTGAAAAGGAGTAAAATCCAGATTTGTATGTGGAATTTTACTGTGGATTTGCTGTGGAAAATTTCTGCAGCAACCCTTTTAAAAATAAACCCCAAAAAAAGGGTTGATCTTGGCTTGTTACATTTTCACAGAGTTGGTGGGGTTAAGGGGACTCCACATGATTGATGTCAGAATACTCACAGTTTTGAATCCCCAAAACCCTCGTCAGATATATTTTTAAACTGTTTTTAAAAGTGGATTTTTTTATTTTTTTTTTCCCCCTTTGGGCTTTCGTGACAAAAATCCCATTTATCTCAGGAATTTTTAAAACGATTCACTTACAAATTTTGGGGCGCATTTTTGACCTAAAAATTCAATTTTTAAACTGTTCTCAAATTTAAAAAAAAAAAAAACATAATCTTTTAAGTCTACCCCTAACTTATGCTATATCGATTTTTTAAATTGAGTGTTGGGGAAGGTTTTTAGCAGATTTTACTTTTTAAAACCCAATCTACTGAAACGACGAAAATCTTTCATGTGACGGGGCCTTTAAAAATTTCTGTGCTACCCTCGGGGGAAATTTTTGGGGGGATTTCCCATTGAGGGGTTATCCTTTTTAAAATTTGCATGCAATACGGGACAAACCTTGACCCACGTTGAAGGGTACATACAACACCCATGTGAGCTGTCCATGTGCCCTATATTCACATCACAGGATTGGGCCAATCCAATAATTGGGGTCTCTGCCTGAAGCAGCAAATCAAACAGCATAAAAAACAAAACAATGTCCAGAAATGCCAAGGGTGAGAAGCCTTTGTTCCCCAAAGGACAAAAGTTTTTAAAGGGGTTGTTCAGTTCTCTCTTTTTTTTTTTTTTTTAAATATATTAACTTGTCTCCATATATGTATAAATGTTATAGTTAACTTTAATTTTTTGGGTTTTTGTTTTTAAAAAACATTTTTTACTTAATGTTACAGTAGTAAGTGATAATGTTTGGGACCGCTCCCTTAGGGCCTTTCACAGGGCTTTTTCCCCGACGGATTTGTGCCTCACAAATCCCCGTGAATAAGGCGGGCGGGGGGGGGGGGCCAGCGCTCGGGGTCCCGCCCCCGGGGCCCCAAACATTGCATTACCCTACCGGTAGCCCGAAATGTCATGTCACTTTCTCCCCCCCCCGGGGGTTCGCCGAGGGGGGAGGAGCAGGGATTCCACTGTTCTTATAAAACAGGGTTTACCATAATACGGGGAGGGTTTGGGGCCCGTAGCAGCGCAAACCCGGGCGCGCAGTACGGCGCCAAACCCCCGGCAAATAAACCGTTGAACGAGGCCATTTTCTGCATACACAATACAGGCTCTGCAGGGTAGCCCCACAGCCCCAACAAAGATCACACTATGTTTAAGTATACGTCGTTCGGGAGGGCTTCGGGCGCATTTTTTAGAAGGCCGCTTTCTAACTACGCCATGAACGCTGGTCAGGGGGCCATTAGCTGCCCCCAGGGCCCCCCTGGGCACAAAGTCAAACTAATTTAGGGTGGTGGGACCTTTTTTTCGGGGAGGATTTTGGGGGTTACACAGGTCACCAGGCCCTGATTTTCGCATGGCGGGGATCACCCATTCTGCTTACGTATGCATATAAAAGGTCCAAACACATCACTTACTTCCCAAAATATTACGTAAAAACAAAAATACATATTTTTCTATTGTAAGGTTTAAAAAATACAACATCCATCCCTCCATTTAGCCTATTTTGCTAAAGGGTTTAACAAAGGAAGGGAAAAAACCCCCCAAGAGGAAAGCCAATTGTCCTCATTTTTTGGGGAAAAAAATTTCCTTTCCCCTCCAATCTGAAAAAACGGGAAAAAACCCGACAACCCCTTTTCCCCAAAACCTGGTCATTAAACTTGTTATATTTTTTACCTCCAAAATGCATCCAAAAACCTTTTTGAATGCCGTTATTGAATTCACCTAAATTTCCTCTGGGGAGAGAATTTCCCTATCTCCGCCTTTTAAATAAAGAACCTTTCTATTTTATTTTTGAAAAATTTCGTTCCTCAAGACGAAATGCCCCCTTGTTCTAGATACAGCCCTGGTTTTAAATAAATCTTGGGGGAGATCCTATATTACCTTTGATGATTTAAACATATTTATTATGCCCCCCCCCGAAGCCGTTTTTTCTCTAACAAAATACCCCAATCTTGCTAACTTTCTGGGTTGCAGTCCACCCATCCTTTTATTATTTTTTTGCCCGCCTTTTTACCTGTTTTAAGTCTACAATGTCTTTTCCTTCACGGGTGCCCAAAACTGTACACAAAAATTTATGTGTGGGCTAACCATGACTTATATAATGGGGGGATAATGTTCTCATCATGTGCATCTATGCCCCCTTTTAAAACACCCCCCTAAACCATTTGCCCTTGGCGCTGCTGCCGACCTGGCTGCTACAATTAAGTTTACTGCCACCAGGATTCCCAAGTCCTTCTCCAGCACTTTAGCCAGTGTTTTTCCCCTTTTTAAAAGTAATCAGAAAGGGATTTTCCCCCCCCTTGCTAACCTTGATTTATCGTTTTAAACCTCATCGCCTTTCCTCCCCGGGCCTCCAACTTATCCAGATCCTTTGAATAACACTTTTATCCTCATTTTTGGGGAATTCTTTACAGACTTAGTATCTCTGCAAAATCGATTTTCTACTGTGCAATCCGGTGTAAGACAAAAAGAAAATATTAAAGAGGATACTTTAATAAGTAAATGGACATTTACACACAAACTGAGCCAAATTTTTTATATACAAAAGAAACAAAACACCCTTTTTAACACACTTCTATTTACAGTCTGACTATATGACCAACTTTAAATTAGACATTTTAAAATTTTTTTGATGACAATGGCCCCTTTTTTTATAAGAAGAGAACTCGTATGCATTGCACTAGCTACATTTTAAAACCCCTTTTTTTCCCTGACCAGGGGGGTAGTGTAAAGCAGAGCTTGCAATGAAAGGTGGTTTGGGGAGCGGGCACTTTTTTTAAAGTGTTAAAGTGCGAGTGTGTTTGCAGAGTCTGTATCCCGAGCAGGTTTGTGTAATCCATGTGTAATGTCAGGAATGTGAACCGTGTGTCTCCTCTACTCCCCTCCCCACATACAACCATTAGTCACTCTTTCTTCTGATCTAATGGTGGGTCATTGCAGCCACCTCGTGGTAGTAAAAGGGGGCTCCCCATATAATATCTTTTGATAAAGAGCGGTAAGCTCTCCCCCATGGGGGTCACTGTGTAAGGGAGGCAGGGACTGACATTTTACTCATTATGCCTCCGATTATTCTATAGTACCAGGAGCTGGTTTCAGAGCAGTCATTTCTAGCTGATGTCTTGTGTAACTGAGGCCCCCCCCTTTTCCCTTTAAAGGAATGGTCCAAAAATGTCCTATTATTTAGCTCGCAAAAATGAAATGAAAAAAAAAACACTCACCCATGCCTCGTCACGCCCCCACCTAGTTTTCAGGAACTATGCCCATACTTCGGTGCACGGGGAAAGGGAAGGGAAACCCCCCGGGGGGGGGAAAAGGACCGTGTAAATATAGAAACAATGAAGCCTCCTCCAGCACTTGTTACTTGTTTAGAAAAACGGCACTTTATTAAAGACTCATATTAGAAACATAATTAAGATTAAAAAAACAAACCTAATATGATATACTGTCCAGGGCTGTGGAGTCGACAAGCCGAAGCCCCGACTCCTCAATTTCCCAAACCTCCGACTCCTGACTCCCTCATACCCGGCGCATGTTTAAGTGATAACTTTACTGTAGTAAAATGGTAACATCAGGCTGTTTATCACCTTATGATACAATAATCAAGCTATTTAGTAGAACAGACACTGACAAGCAAAAGGGTAACAATGTTTTGATCTTTTGAACACTTGTGGGTAGAGTTGAAGAAAAAGCTGTATTTGTATCTAAGTCCAGTCTGCACCAACATTGGGAATGTGTAGTAGAGACCTGGGATCAGATTTTGGTCAAGATATGCTTGAATCTGATCCAGAGCCCAGAAGGATTCAGGTAGTATTGAAAACCAAAGGTGGATTTCCCAAATGCTAACAAAATAATAAAAATTAACACTTTGATTTTTAGGAGCAAAATTGTAACTAAGCAGATGCTAAATACTTGCAAGTCACATTTATGTACAAGATAGGTAAGATG
This sequence comes from Phyllomedusa bahiana, assembly GCA_025379985.1. NCBI lineage: Eukaryota > Metazoa > Chordata > Amphibia > Anura > Hylidae > Phyllomedusa > Phyllomedusa bahiana. The sequence continues at coordinate 4,664 of JAODAL010020028.1, forward strand.
ACTGTATATACAATTACAGTAGCCTCATGTACAAAGCTGTAGTGGATGGTGAGATATGGAGCCTGAAAGTCACAAGTTCAAAACATTGTTACCATTTTGCTTGTCAGTGTAAAATATATTTATTGGATATGACTTTAGGACACAAAAAAAATAGTAAATATTCAAAACACTGCAGGAACATTGGTGAAGTCTCTGAATTTGTTCTGAGAAATAGTATTGCCTCCATCAGATCCTGCATACATGACCTCACATCTGATCTCTTATTTCCAGGCTAGAGAACGGCCTCTCTACTCTAACTTGGGTTGGGGGCAAAGTGGTGACCACAGGGGAAACATCTCTAACAATGTCAGGGTATAAAGGAATTGCCTCACCCACAGTCAGTTTTGATGAATGGTTAAACTCTTCTACTTCTTTGAAAGCAGGTGAAAAATTTTGCTGAAATCTGTTTGCCATGGGAGCAGAATCTTTTCCCCTGTGGCAGCGCTTTGCCTGCTCTATGTCATCAATTACACTCCTCATGTGATAAGGCTGAAGATATGGGAGCAGTAGCACTGGCCGGACCCAAGTCCTCTCGCTTCTTGCACTGCATCGACCTACCTGGACCATCTTATTATATATTTTGGGAGTCGGTCCCTTTTATGACGACTCCGACTCCTGCAAAATAGCCACTGACTCCACGACTCCGACTCCACAGCCCTGATACGGTCTACGCGTTTCAAGCCCTAAACAAAAGATGGCTCTTAGTCGTGACCGTTTTTTCTAAACAAGTAACAAGTGCTGGAGGAGGCTTCATCGTTTCTATACTATTATTTAACTTGCTTTTATATATAAAAAAAAAAACATAGAACTTTTTAAAAGAATTTTTGGTTACTTTTTTATGTCACTATAAATATTTTAGAGAAATTCTTGAAACTTGCAGTTTTGACTTTGGCCACTTAGCCCAAATATAGCCTGACACACTTTTGCATGTATACAGGTGTGGGCGCGTGCTTACAAGGATGGATAGAGAGAAGATATGTATTGGGTGAATGATGCTTAGATATACAGGGGTTCCTCAAGTGACGGTGGTCTTAGGATACAATATTTTCAACATACAATGGCCTTTCCCAGGACATGGTACATTATGTAGTTTCGAGATACAATGTCACAGACACTGATCCAGCCAATTATCATGAAACATTTTACTTTTAAATCATCTGTATTAAGAAAGTGCCTGCATTAGAGGTCTAGTAGCGCCTCTCTACAGTACAGTGCGGTACTACATGTCCTGTACTGCTCTTTCTCACATGTGCCAGGAAGAGCGACTCCTTTGGGCACCAGGTGAGGGCCCCATGTTGTTTTTTTGGGGACATTGTGTATAAAGCACTTGCCCCAAAGAAGCTCCTGTCCTCATCATAGAAAGGGAATTCCAGCCTCCAGCAGCTGTCTCTGATGTTATATGTAAGCATTTGCTTTATCTGGATTAGTTGTCTGCATAGTTTTCGTCAGTCTTCATTTTGCATTATGTTGGTGAAGTTTTGGGACACCCGAACAAATTGCCAGTTTACCATAGATTTTTATTTTCAACACACATTGATCATCCTGGAACCAAATAAAACCAAATAATCTTGTGGGTTGAGGGGCCACTGTATATGAGTTGTGTTGTGGTTACAGTTCTTATACCTAATGCCTCAGATCTGAGTGACACGGTTGTTTCCTTGTGTAGAAGCATGAATACATAGGCCTGCTTCTAAATAGGTTTGCCACTCAGGGGCCCAGAAAAGCTGGGTAGTAAGTGTATGTTCACAAGACTGATTTTGATATTGTTTTCAGAGTGTTTCCTTGTCCAAAACAGCGTAAAAAAAACCCCTCCAAAACGCCCCCAGTTCATTTTCATTGATTCCTATGTAAAACAGTGTAATTCATACACAGCAAAGTTATCCGCGCTTCTTTGGACGCTGTTTTGGGCGCTGAAAAAGAAGTGTCTTGTCAATTCTTGAAGCATTTTCAACTTTGAAAATCCCCATAGGAATCAATGGAGAGCTTCAAAACCTCGGCACGGTTTTGGACACGGTTTTTGGCGCAGTTTTTGCCCTGACTATTAATTTGTATGGGTGTTTCAAAAAGAAAACAGTGTGGTAAAACCTCGTCGTAAACCCGATCAAAACCTCATCTGAAAAGTGCTGCATTGAGGCGCTTTTCAGACAAGGCTTGGACGCTGAAAATTCAGCATCCAAATCAGCCGTGTGAACATACCCTTACCCTTTGTGGGAGCTGTGATTGTAGGAAACCACGGAGTGAGGGCATGAAGTGGCGAATATTTCAGGCACTGGGTCTGTAGTTCTATAAAAGTCATAACATTGTGAAGAGATCTTTATGTACCAGATTATAACCCATCCGATGATCTTGTATTGATTTGCCTATTTCTTTTTCTTTCTAGTATTTTATCCTGTTGCTTTGCATCTTCATCTTGGAGATTCTGGCAGGTATCCTGGCCTATATATACTACCAGCAGGTAAGTGGAGACCGATATAAACCAATGTCTTGGGGGGGTTCAGGGAAAGGGTTAATGAAAGTAGTTTCCTTTTGTGAAAAACTCTTCTTGTCAAATGTCATAGGGTATAGGGGGTAATAGAGCGGTGTCCACAGCCTGGTAACGTCATCTGTAGCTGCAGTCGCAAAGGATGAATTACATTTGTGCATTAATCTCAGTGGGCAAACGTGGTTTTTCATGTTATGGAACATATTGTGTTAACATTAAAAGGGGGAAAAAAAGAAGCTATATTCACCAGTTTAAGGCTATGTTCACACGGCTTATTTTGGGGCGCATTTCGCCGTGTATTTCGTGGCGTACTGCGCTTAATACACAGGAAAATGCGGCCAATAATTACGGTAATCCATAGCTCTCATAGAGAACTATGGATTACACCTCCTCTCCCTGCTCGGCGGGGGGAGATAAGTGACATGTCAATTATATGCATAACTGTGGGGCCAGCCATGCATACTCCCGCGCCACGGGAGTATGCATGTATTAGCGTGTGCTCCCGAAACACACGATGTGCCACAGTACATCGTGCGAGCATACCCTAACACCTCTGCACCGGGCTGTGTTTACCTGGCTACTGTATCAGCAGTGTATGACACAAGAACACTGAAGTCAGTCATTGGCCGTAGCAGTGACGTGGATGTATAGGAACGTCATTGTTGCAGCCAAGTTAGCAAAACCCATCGGGGGGACTGGCACAAATGGTTTTATTTATCAAAACTGTCTAGGAAGACCATTTTTGTTACACTACTATAGAAAAATGAAAGGTGAGCTCTGAATGATTGCTATGGGGAGCAAAGACAGACTGTTAAACAGTTTTGATAAATGAGGCCCATTTTTAAAAATAATTTGCAAAACCTTATTAACGTTCCTGACAACAAGCCGTTCCCCAGATGTAACACACACTTGCAGAAAAAGGGGAAGAGGAGTCTGAGCATTGGAAACGATGGGACGTCGCATTCAGTAATTTCATTTTGAAATGGGCATTTTCTAAGTCCCAAACTTGTCAACTTAACCACCAACACTCATAAGTGTCCCCAAACATCAAAAGATACACACATATAAGTATAGTGTATATATATTTAATAAGCAGTTCGTCCGCCATCTTGGATTGGCCCAGGGGTCACTTCAGCTCACAGGATCGCCATACTTTTGTAAGACCGTTTGGCACCAATGTCACACGGACCACATGAATGTAGATTAAACTGGTCTCAGACAGGTTTATTCTTCAGGCACAGGTTAAAGTATAAAAACAAATAGAACACCAAAATGAATCCTTGGCCGTCTGGCCACTAACTAAACCGACTTGGAGAACCCTCTCTAACTGTGGCCTGAGCTTAATGCCAGCACCACAACAGCAGTATTCTTACTGTACAAGCCTTGGGCTAGAGTCTTCTTCTCAACTGCTGCTCCCAAATCCAGATAGCAACCACGCCCCACTGTCTACCTGTAGCAACAGGCTTTTACAGACCTGGTATTGGAGTGTGGGAACGGACTTCTAACTGCACTACAGCTGTTTCAGAAAAACCAGCCCGTAATAGCTGCATAGCAGCCATATCAGGTACAAATGTCAGCAACCTACTGTTACTGACTCACAATTGCTGGCTTCTCCTGCTGAGACCAGGCCCTCGGTAGCACGTACCTAGCAGGTGACCTGCTGTAGGCCACCTAGTGCCAGAGACATGCGACTACCTATTTATCCATACAGTTTGTATGTATGTGTGTGTTGTATGTATGTGTGTGTATATATATATATATATAATATATATATATATTATATATATATATATTATTATATTATATATATATATATATATATAATGTGTGTGTGTGGATAGATAATAGGGAGCCGCATGTCATACATACAGTGAAGGAAGTAATTATTTCATCCCTTGCTGATTGTGTAAATTTTCCCACTGACAAACACGAACAGCCTATAATTTTAAGGGACGGTTAATTTTAACATTGAGAGATAGACTATCCAAAATAAAATTCAGAAAATCACATTGTATAAATTATAGAAATGTATTTGCATTTTGCAATGAGAAGTAAGTATTTGATCCCTCTGGCACACAAGACTTAATACTTGGTGGCAAAACCCTGTTTGGCAAGCACAGCAGTCAGACATTTTTTGTAGTTGATGATGAGGTTTGTGCACAGGTCAGGAGGAAATTTGGTCCACTCCTCTTTGCAGATCATCTCTAAATCATTAAGATTTTGAGGCTGTCGCTTGGCAACCCGGAGCTTCAACTCCCTCCATAAGTTTTCTATGGGATTAAGGTCTGGAAACTGGCTAGGACACTCCATGACCTTAATGTGCTTCTTTTTGAGCCACCCATTTGTTGCCTTGGCTGTATGTTTCGGGTAATTGTCTTACTGGAAGACCCAGCCACGACCCATTTTTAATGTCCTGGCGGAGAGAGGAGGTTGTCAATCAGAATTTTATGGTACATATATCCATCCATTCTCCCATTGATGCGGTGAAGTAGTCCTGTGCTCTTAGCAGAGAAACCAACCCCAAAACATAATGTTTCCACCTCCATGCTTGACAGTGGGGACGTTCTTTGGGTCATAGGCAGCATTTCTCTTCCACCAAACACGGCGAGTTGAGTTAATGCCAAAGAGCTCAATTTTTGTCTCATCTGACCACAGCACCTTCTCCCAACCACTCACAGAATCATCCAGATGTTCATTGGCAAACTTCAGACGGGCCTGCACCTGTGCCTTCTTGAGCAGGGGGACCTTGTGGGCACTGCAGGATTTTAAACCATTACAGCATAATGTGTTACCAATGGTTTTCTTGGTTTCTGTGGTCTTAACTGCCTTGAGATCATTAACAAGTTTCCCCCATGTAGTTTTAGGCTGATCTCTCACCTTCCTCATGATCAAGGATACCCCACGAGGTGAGATTTTGCATGGTGCCCACGATGCGATGAAGTCATTTTGTATTTCTGTCATTTTCTTACTATTGCGCCAACAGTTGTCTCCTTCTCACCCAGCGTCTTACTTATGGTTTTGTCTCCAGCTTTGTGCAGGTCTATGATCTTGTCCCTGACATCCTTAGAAAGCTCTATGGTCTTGCCTATGTTGTAGAGGTTAGAGTCTGACTGATTAATTGAGTCTGTGGATAGGAGTCTTTTATACTGGTGACTATATAAGAAATCTGTCTTAAATGCAGGTAACGAGTTGTTCAGGAATGTCCAAGTGGTCTGTAGTAGCCAGAACTCTTAAGTATTTGATCCCCTATCAACCTTTATTTCTCTCAGCAAAATGCAAATTTATAGAATGTGATTTTCTGGATGTTATTTTGGATATTCTCTCAATGTTAAAATTAACCTACCCTTAAAATTATAGACTGTTTATGTCTTTGTCAGTGTGCAAACTTACACAATCAGCAAGGGATCAAATAAATATTTCCTTCACTGTATATATGTAAATGTGTGTATATCTATCTATCTAAAGATGTAAAGATGCGGTGATTCCATTTTATTACTACCATTTAAAAGTTACAGTGTGTTAAAAAGAAAGGAAGGTGAGAAGTTACTATAAGAGACAGGGTTTAATACATAAATGACAAAATCATACAAACTGCAATAAAGAAAACATGCTGGACACAGTATTCAGGATTCACCTGCAATACAATATAAAAAATACTTCTATGTATCTCTTTATGAAATCCGAGACCTATATACTGCAGACCTGGGGATCCTCTTGTATGATGTCAGTATCTATATGGGTGGGTCCTGTCCTAATAGAATTGGCAATAATAATTGAGTACCACCCCAAATGACATTGAAAAATGGTAGGCAGTATGCATAAAATAAAGTGGAACTGAAAATGTGTCACAGGAAGTCTGGGCTGGATAGTGGGGCGGCCGCTGTGATGCGTCATTGTGCAGATATGTTCATTTGGAGGTTTTGTGTGCATTACAATCTGTGTGAAAACTGTGCTGGAGCTTCTATCCATTGTTTTTAATGACAATCTGCTCCACCATTCACACTGCGAATTGCATCACAAACTTTTACCACTGTGGGTTTTAAACCACATCGTAGGAGGGGTGGTGGAGTGACATTGATGCGGAATTATGCATAAACTGGGGCAAAAAATACTGATATAAAGTGACCATCTGCAGCAGAAATCCAAGGGTATCGCCCCTTGAGTTCTACCACAACAGATCTTTTTGTTGGAAGAATCTGAACACACCCTGTATGTACAGAAATCTACCTGGAAAATCGTTCTTATAGTTTTACATTTCTTTACATGTAAATTCTACATCGATTCTACCAACCATGAACTTGTGGCGTTGTCTGGAGACTGTAAACTACAGGCAGCAAGATGCCATTAAACAGCTTTTTTGGGGGTTAGGCTTAAGAAAATTAGAAACTACTGGTTCTCATAATAGTGTTATATTAGTTTATCATTTGTGCCATTTCTTCAAAAGATATGTAATGCTTCAGTTTGAAGGGGTACTTATAAAATATCTAACAGATGATAAAATACATAGGTAAACTATAGGCTATAAACGCTTTTGAAATGAGAAACATATTTTCACATATACATATTGATCCCTAGCTTTTTAAAAAAAACAAACTTTCACTAAGTTTCAGGCGGCAATCTGTCTTCCTTCATTTTTAGACCCATGATATACGGTTTGCAACCTACTCCTAGTTTTAGACATTTGTAATGTAGGCACTGGATGTCAGGTCTGTGTGTCCAGGATGCTGCTGCCTTCACTAGCTCTCATGTACTAGTACAGTTTTATTCTATACTAATTTCGCCTTCTATAGCCCATGCGCTGCCAGACATTGATGCTAGGTGCTGTAGATTATTTCCATCTACCTCACCCTATAGAGTTAGGCTATGTCTACAGTCATGGCCAAAAGTTTTGAGAATGACACAAATATTATATTTTCACTGGTTTTTATGTGTGTTTGTCAGATGTTTTTATCACATACAAAAATACAAGTGCAATCATATTATAATTAACAAAAGCTTTTATTGACAGAATGAGTTAATGCAGCAAGTCAATATTTGCAGTGTTGACCCTTCTTCTTCAGGACCTCTGCAATTCTCCCTGGCATGCTCTCAATCAACTTCTGGACCAAATCCTGACTGATAGCAATCCATTCTTGCACAATCAATGCTTGCATTTTGTCACAATTTGTTGGTTTTTGTTTGTCCACCCGTCTCTTGATGATTGACCACAAGTTCTCAATGGGATTAAGATCTGGGGAGTTTCCAGGCCATGGACCCAAAATCTCTATGTTTTGTTCCCTGAGCCATTTAGTTATCACCTTTGCTTTATGGCAAGGTGCTCCATCATGCTGGAAAAGGCATTGTTGATCACCAAACTGCTCTTGGACGGTTGGGAGAAGTTGCTCTTGGAGGACATTCTGGTACCATTCTTTATTCATGGATGTGTTTTTAGGCAAGACTGTTAGAGAGCCGATTCCGTTGGTTGAGAAGCAACCCCACACATGAATGGTTTCTGGATGCTTAACAGTTGGCATGAGACAAGACTGGTGGTATCGCTCACCTTGTTTTTCTCCGAACAAGCTTTTTTTCCCAGATGTTTCCAAACATTCGGAAAGGGGATTCATCAGAGAAAATGACTTTGCCCAGTCCTCAGCAGTCCACTCCTGTACCTTTGCAGAATATCGGTCTGTCCCTGATGATTTTTTGGAGAGAAGTGGCTTCTTTGCTGCCCTCCTTGACACCAGGCCTTGCGCCATGAGTCTCCGCCTCACAGTGCGTGCAGATGCACTCACACCTGCCTGCTGCCTTTTCTTGAGCAAGCTCTGCACTGCTGGTAGCCCGATTCCGAAGCTGAAACACTTTTAAGAGATGGTCCTGGCGCTTGCTGGTCTTTCTTGGGCGCCCTGGAGCCTTTTTGGCAACAATGAAACCTCTCTCCTTGAATTCCTTGATGATGCAATAGATTGTTGACTGAGGTGCAATCTTTCTAGCTGCGATACTCTTCCCTGTTAGGCCAGTTTTGTGCAGTGCAATGATGACTGCACGTGTTTCTTTAGAGATAACCATGGTTAACAGAAGAGAAACAATGATGCCAAGCACCAGCCTCCTTTTAAAGTGTCCAGTGGTGTGATTCTTACTTAATCATGACAGATTGATCTCCAGCCCTGTCCTCATCAACACCCACACCTGTGTTAATGGAGCAATCACTGAAACGATGTTAGCTGGTCCTTTTAAGGCAGGCCTGCAATGAAGTTGAAATGTGTTTTGGGGTAAAATGTTCATTTTCTTGGCAACTTTTTACTTTGAAATTAATTGCTGTTAAGCTTATCACTATTTATAACATTCTGGATTATATGAAATTTGCCATTATAAAACCTGTTGCAGTAGACTTTGTAAAAATTAACATTTGTATCATTCTCAAAACTTTTGGCCATGACTGTACACTGCATCAGAGAAAAAACGGCCCTTAAAGCGGCCGTTCTTTCTCTGATGCAGGACCGCGGCTTTTGTCACGCTTTGTGCAAAAGCCGCGGCCGCTTCTCGTTTTCCCGACGCCCCCCATACAATAGTATTGTATGGGAAGACGTCAAGAAAACGAGATGCACCGGCGTATTATACATCATGTTGTATAATACGCCGCTGCCGAAAGACGGGCAGAGAAAAGACGAGCTGTGTAGACTGCAGCTCGTCTTTTCTATTGCCGTCTATGGCCCACACTGACGATCGTATCTGCGGCGCTTTTAAAAAACGACAAGCGCCGGAGATACGATCGTAATCATGTGCAGTGTGGACATAACCTTAGGGTATGTGTAAACATACGCTTTTAGATGCGTGTTTAGATCCGTCGGTCAGACTACAAAGAACCCAAACACGCGTCACAAGTCATCGCCGATGCGTGTCTCACTGCAGCAATGCCGCAAGAGCCCTGTTTAAAACTATAGGGTGCGATCCTGCTGCATCCAACACGCATCCAAACACGCACCTGCGTATTGGATACGTGTTGGATCCTTTTAGGATCCGATCACCACTGCGGTTTTGGATGCGATTTTCGGATCCAAAACTGATCCAAAAACGCTGCATCAACGGCCCCTTAAGGTACGTTTACAAAACTGAGTCCTGAAAATGTCAGCGCCGAATCTGTGTTGTTTCCTCATCTGATAATTCACACCTGTAAATGGACTTGATGCTATTTTTCAGAGGCAGAATCCACCTGGAAGAATTGATATGTCGATTCTTTTTTTTTCCATATTTCAACAAGATTTATTAAGTGAACAATGATACAAACAATATCAAAATAGAATGACTACGCTTACAAATGTGACAGTTATTCAGAATAAAAAAGACAATAACATAAAAAGGAATACACGTCGTGCTTGGAAGCAATTAACTACCGCGTATAAATTATAAGAGGCATGCAACCATGCCATAATCAGGAAAACAAATCCACATGGTACAGCATACAAATAATTAAAACCAGATAGTCAATCTGATAGACGATCAAATAAAGAAGGTTTTATACAATGGCCTTTACATTAAAGTGGGCTTGGAGGGCCCGGCATGGGTAAATAAATCAAAACAGAGAGAGATCCTATTTCGGCTGTATGATGGACCGACAAGACAAACAACAAACAGTCCAAACATTCACACAGTCACTCATACGGGGGAAAGGAAAAAAAAAAAGGGGGAAGGAAAGGGTTTGAGGAATAAAAAGAGGCAGATGGAGGAGCGAGAAGGGCAGGAGTTTTAGTGCCCCACCAGCCCCGCTTCCTCCACACTCAGAGGGAGTAAAAGGCAGAGGAATCCTGAAATTGGAGCCAAGACGCCCATGTCCTAATCAACAGCCGAGCTTGATCTTCCGTCGTTGCTAGAAGTTCTTCCATGTGATAAACACGGGAGACTTCGGTGTGCCACTCTTCAATAGTGGGTGGGTCCACCGACTTCCAGCGCCTAGGAATGATAGTCTTAGCCGTCTGTAGTAAATGCCTAAAGAGAGATTTTTTATAAACGGAGGCACCAATGTCAAACATAAACAGTAATGCCGCTTCAGGGGCCCTAGAGAGGGATAGTCCTGTAATGTCCTTAATGGCACGGTACACTGTGTGCCAGAAACCTTGCCGGGAGGGACAATCCCACCATATGTGGAGCATGGTCCCTTTAGAGGTTCCACAGTGCCAACAAACCTCAGGAACTTGTGGAAACCATTTATGCAATACGTGGGGAAACCTATACCAACGGGCCAAAATTTTAAAACTTGTTTCCTGTGCTCTAGTCGCTGTGACGGCTTTATGAGCAAGCTCAAAAAATTTATGCCACTGGGAAGGGAGAAAGCTCTTACCAAGGTCTTTCTCCCCGGCAGCACAATAGGAGGGAAGATCAAGCCTATCACTAGCAGAGAGTTCAGAGTAAAGTATAGAGATGGAGTGTCTCGGAGGAAAGTGTTGCAGACACATTTGTTCGAATCTAGTGAGGGGCCTTTGGGCATTAAGGGTATTCCCGTAAGAAAAAAGAAAATGTTTCAGCTGAAGGTACTGGAAACTAGAGGACATATGGGCGGAGAACACCACCGCCAGGCCTGATAGCGGGATAATCTGATTGCCAACCATCACCTAGTGGAGGCGCAGAGGGAGTAGCTTAGAGCTCCCAAAAAAGGAGTGTGAGCCCAGGCCTGGTGGGAAGGAAGGGTTATCCATAATTTGTAGAAGAGGGTCTGCTCTATCAATTAAATTCTGATACACCTTGTGGGAGCAAACAGAAGCCAAAGTATGTTTAACAGAGTAAGGAAAATTATAGCGGTTTGCAAGAGAGGGAGTCCAGACCCAAAGAAGCGACGCCAAGGACAGGGGAGAAATATCCCGTGCAATAAGAGTCTGATATGTCGATTCTTTTTCAACTCTGAAAAGTATTCAGTGCCATGAAAAATCAGTGTTGGGTGAATGACTCTTATTTTCCATAGGGCATAATGGAAGTCAGATCACAGTCGAATGGACGTTGAATCCGCCCCAGAATCAGCGCCCAAATCTGTTTTACACTGATATGCAGCCTTATACCTCTCTCCCTGCAGTGCTCTTTTTCCTTTCCGTTTTTCATATGTTAATGTATAGTAGAACATCTAAGGATAGACTGATACAATCCTACATATTGCAGTATGTAAAAAAATATCACTACAAGATGGGGATTAATATTTACATGTCACAATCATACAAACCGCATTTAAAAAAATGTGTGCAGGACAAACCTTTGTATCAAGTTTAACTTATGTGATCTGCCCTTCCTGCAGACTTGGATGCTTTCTCCCTTTCCACACTGTGATCTGCTGTGTACATATTCTTTCCTCACTGCTCCTATCTCTAACACTGACAATAGGAAGTGGACGGATAGCGTGGCCCAGAACATTGTACTTTTAGATCAGTGTTAGAAGCAACAGGACAACCAGTTTTGTGACGGAGCTTCTCGAACACCACAACAGCAAGATATTACAGCATTTTTAATAAAGACTATTTAGAAAGTTGCTTCATTTTGCATTAAGGAAAGCAAATGAACAATTAAAAGAAAAGTGCATCACTGTACTATGTCTGCATGAACGCTTTAAAAAAAGAGATGAATTTTAAACAGGATAACTGTACTGTACTTGATGCACCCATCTATCTGAACTATTCTAGCTTATCTTGTATGTTTTAGCTCTTAAATTTAATTACTAGTTGGAGTCATGGTTCTTGACAGCCGCAGGGCAGTAGGGGTGTAATTCACTTTTATTTGATTAAGTAAGAGGGCACATGTGGCAGCATGCTCATGCATGATAAATCCATAATTACATAGCTTGCGACAAGCTTCCCTGACTGCAGACGGCGCACCACCCACACCTGCCAGGGATTAGGAGATGTCTGTCATGAACAAATATATTACAAAATTTACATATTTCTCCTATAGAGAAATCCTAGAGATGTGTTAAGAAGAAATGCAAAGACTATAATAATAAAAAAAAGTTTTGTTTTCTTGGAAAGTGTTTTTTCTTTCTGAAAATTTTTAAAATTGCTCTCCAGACAATCCTCTCCACCGCCGAGACAGTATCATGACTGCCTGAGACTTAAAGGGGTTCTCTGGGAAAAGAAGAAAAATAAATACATAAACTACATGTCATCATGAAAAAATGCCTAATAACTTTAATTAGAAAATTTTGTCTAGAGGATAATCATTATAGCAGAAGAAAACGGCCACCAGGCTCCTTCCTGTGCAGAAACCTGTCCTGAAATGCAGAGTACAGCAATAGGACAGACTCTTAGTGACTTCCTGGTTAGGCTGACTGATATGAATGAGCATGTGTGCTGTGCTTAGTCAGCCTCAGAGACTTGTGCTGTGATGGATGGGTCTGCAGTACAGAAAGGAGACTGTTTCAAATAAAAGTGTGCATATATATATGTGTGTATGCATTGCTATATATAAATAGTTTGGTGTGGATATAGTATATAGAATCTATAGCTCAGCTAGAAGGAATCGGGCTGTTTCAGAGAGCGCACCTAGCAACTGTAGCTCTGCCCGCAAGCCCAGTGAGGAGAAAGATCCAACATGGCCATATTATGGGATATAATAGTATCTGTATTGTGATAGATTTACTGCTTATACTTAGTATTACTTCATTATATACACACAACCCCTTTAACAATACTGTTAGTAGGTACTTGACCACCTGCGACAGGAAAGCAATGTGCTCAGCATGCACACAGTTATGTCCTAGGAGAAAGTGATGTCCCATGTGTGCATATACACTGTATATATTAACAGACTTGAGTTTGTCATTGTTTTAGATCCTGCCACTAGACTGTGTTATGATGCTTTGTCTCAAATGCTGAAAATTAGCATTTCACAAACTTGACCCAAAAATCACCAAAAAGTCTTCTCCAACAGTAACCAGCTCGGGTTTTTAGAATTAACTTGCCTTTCAACAGTGCTACTGCATCCAATAGCACTGTTGCTTCGACATTACTTTTGGTCCCAGGGAACACTAGCTCAAAACTGACTTTGGAGTGACTGCACTAGTGAGTGGTAAATTAGTTGTAAACTCTAACCCCAACCCTTGCTTAGGGTTACTGTTGGGGTTAAAGGGGTTTTGCCACGATGTAATGTTGACGTGGGAACCTCCAAAATGGGTATTTAATCACTTTTCTAAATATATATGATTACAAAAAGTGAAGCCTGTGAGAGCTACATTATTGCTCAGTCCCCCTTAGTTTCCTGAAAGTTTACATTAGACACGACCAGGACACTGACTGGAGCTGATCCCGCTTGTGTGTTTGCACTTCTTAGCTGATGACAGGGAACATGAAGGAGCTTGCAAGGGACTGTGGAGAAAGTGCAGTGTATGATGCTGTCTGCTGTATAGACAATGCACAGGTTGTAATGTTATTATTTGAGTAAACCTTGCAGACGCTCCCTTGTTCCTCGCTCACTGGTCACCCCCTCCCTCTCACCACTGCAGCATTCATGATTTGTTTATCTTTTCTCGTTGGCAGATAAGAGGTAAGGAACTCACTTCATGGCAAAACCCCTTTAAGGCTAGGGATGGAGTTTAAAAATTTGCGTTTTGGATGTCCCAAACCAAAGCGGTTATAAGCTTGGTTGAACCAAATAGTGACAGATTTGCGCATCACTACTCTAAATAAATACACGGATTCTGTTCAGCCACTAGGAGCAGTATAACTGTATAGTATGTTATATTACACCTAGGAAATCATAAAGTTTTCTCATATATACAGGTATTAAAAATTAGACTCACTTTCTTATACGGATGCAGTAGGCATCTTTTTAGAAAAATGTTGGTACAGCGCAAAGTCAATAGTAATGTCTTCCATGGACTGTTTGGATTTAACACTGCGTCAGTCATGTGACCCACCCCACCTGAAATGTCATGTGCCCCTTGGTAATCAGTCACAGAAGTTTGAGAAGTTGTTTTTTGACAGTTAACATTATTATCAGCAACATGACCACATCACTTAACGTATTCTTTTTCTGCGCCGTTCTCCGTACTATGCCTGTGCCTATGGCCTATAGACTGTGTCTCGGACAGGATCTTGTAGGCTCTATAGGTAGCAGGCTTAGAGGGCATTACCTGGCCTCCAGGTGCCATAGCACCTGCTGACAGCCCACAATTGTGTTGCAAGGGTACTGATGGGGGATGGAGGGAAGCCTTTCCCTTTATCAATCACCTAGATGCTGTGGATGTGTTTGCCCACAGCATCAAGGTGGTTAAATGGCCAGAATTGGCACCAGCTGTGATCCCAGCAGTTCCATCGGGCTCTCAGTTCTACGTACAAATGGCTCCAAATGTGGATGATGCAGACACAGCTTTCAGGTCTGCATTACACAAGCGCCATAAATATATAGCGCCAAGGAAATTGGCCAAGTCTTCCAGAAGACCGGAAGGACTCACCTTTTTTTTGCAAGTCTCCCATAGTGTTACCTGTTGTGACCCCTGGTATCTTGACTCTAGTTTGAAAATGTGGACTTATGCAGGTGACATATAAGATATCAGGTGTCAGTTTCCTTACAGCAGCAGAAAAATTCTGGCGGTCTGAATATCTATGGAAACATCATCATAGCGTTTATTAGCACTGTCTAATACTTGGACAGTGTAAATGTAGACTAGACAGTCTAAAAATGCACCCGATTTATCAAGTGACTCACGCTCTATGATTAACCTGGCACATGTTTCGATTGTCTGGCCTATGTTTGCACCACCTATTAGTTGACTTAGTGCTCTCCAGTAATTGTGACAAAATATTGGCCCACGGCATTACATCCCCTTTATGGAACCACACCCATTCTCATGAGACATCTCTTCCTTTGTCAGACTTGTCTAAAACACATAAATGATAAAGCATAGACATCAGAATTGTTTAGCAGTTGTCATACTGAATGTGCCCCATTATTTGCAAACTTGATTCTTGTGTCTTCTGTAAGGCATTCATATCTTGTTTATTGGAACCATCGGGATACTGTGAAAAATTGTACCCCAAAATATACGGTGGGCGAGCCATCAAGAGTAATGGGTAAAAGCATAAGTCTTGTCTGGAGTATCTTTGTTGTACTTGCCAAAGGTACAAACTTTCTGTGCCGGTCACAAAAGCATCATCTATAGATACCTCGAATGGAGGAATACCGAGATGTGATTGGCCCCGAGGACCTGGTTTTCCATTCAGAATGGATAAAAAAAAGTTCTGTAGCCAGAAACGGACATTAAAGGGGTTGTCCCTCTACAAAGATTAGCTTTCAACATGTTGGAAACACTAAATAAAGATGTTTTCCAAATAT
This sequence comes from Phyllomedusa bahiana, assembly GCA_025379985.1. Classification (NCBI taxonomy): domain Eukaryota; kingdom Metazoa; phylum Chordata; class Amphibia; order Anura; family Hylidae; genus Phyllomedusa; species Phyllomedusa bahiana. Next base: position 20,469 of record JAODAL010020028.1, read on the forward strand.
ATTGCGTTCATTTTTTTTGTTTAAGGGGTTACAAGTGATGTAATCACCTTCTGTGCTCTCTGGTTCCCTAAGTGACCGACCTGTGTACTTCTCTCTCCTCCTGCTGATAGCAGGGAGTGACATCATCACACAGGTCATGGCAGCTCACAACTCAGGACAGTGAGAGCTTGTTTGTTATCTGATCTTTCAGACGAAAGCCAGTAATTACTGCTGTTTACTTTAACTCAGAAGCTCCGGTCCTGCAGCATGAGATTTATCTAATTAGCAAGGTCGAATACATGAGCTCATATGCTAATTACAGACAGCTTGACCAGGAAGTGACAGAGCAAAGCAGCATTATTTCATTCATGCATCCTATGAAACTTTGAGATGAGACAACCCATTTAACTGATGCAAATGAAAGCGCAGTCTTTGTGGGGGGGGGGAGGGGGAGAAGAGAACAGGAGGGGGTTAGTTGTTGTATGAATCATATATACGTGTGTGTGTTTGTGTATAGATAGATATACAGTGAATTAAATAATTATTTGATCCCTTGCTGATTGTGTAAGTTTGTCCTCTGACAAAGACATGAACAGTCTATAATTTTAAGGGTAGGTTAATTTTAACATTGAGACACAGAATATCCAATATAAAATCCAGAAAATTACATTCTATAAATTAACATTAAAAATCATCTTGATGTTTATTTTTTTTAACCCCCTTCCTGACAGCCTCTCATAATTTTTTGCCTCTTCAATTTTTAAATCCCTGCCTTCCAAAGTCCATAATTTTTTTTTCTTTTTAATAGTCATATAAGTGCTTGTTTTTTTGCGGGATAAGATGTACTTTTTACTGGCACCGTTGACCATAAAATAGAATGTACTGGGAAGTCAAAAAAAGAGGAAAAACATACTCGATTTCTTACATTTGCACTGCAGTGCCATTTTCTGTGACCGACAACCTCTTGACTTTTTGATCACTTTTTATTCCAATTTTTTGGGGATGGGAAATGATCAAAAAAACACCATTTTGGTATTTGAAATGTTTCTTCTTCTATGCTGTTCAGTATACAGAATGTTATATTTTAATAGATCAGACTTTTATGTACGTGGAGATACCAATTATGTGTAACTTTTAAAATGTTGATTTTAACTTCTAATATTTTTATACTTTTGAAACTTTTTAAAAAATTTTTTACACTTATACAAGCAGTCTCCCTAGGTTACTTGACCACAAGGGGGGTTGCTTGTATACCCTTCAGCATTATATAAACAATGCTGAAGGGTATACCAAGATGATGGTTCCTGCCCGAGGCAGGAAGTAATAGAAGTGTAAACATGGCTGCTATGGAAGCCTTCATTAGGCTTCTCAGCTGCCATGATAACCAATTGGCAGCCCACGATCTACCCCGCAGTGTCCAAATCGTTAAACAGCAGTTCTCGGAGACACCTCTGATCCTTGCTATTTGTGAGGGATGTCAGCTGCAATAACCAGCCTGCAGTCACCGTCTTTGAAGCTAGCCCAGCATGTAGGCCTGCTACATAATGCCTTCTGTACCCATATGCCCCTTGTTGGTAAAGAGTTAAAGGGGTTTTGCCACCAAGTGAGTTCCTTACCTCCTTATCAGCTCAGGGGAGAATATAAACAAATCATGCAGGGTGAGCAGAGAGTGAGGAGGAAGAAGGGAGCGTCTCAAAAGTTTACTCAAATAATAACATTACAACAGTGCATTATCTATACAGCAGACAGACTCATACACTGCACATTTCTCCCCAGCCCCTTGCAAGCTCCTTCATGTTCCCTGTCATCAGATAAGAAGCGCAAACACGCAAGCCTGGCCAGATCAGCTCCTCTGGTCGTGTCTAATGTAAACTTTCAGGAAACTAAGGGGGACTGAGCACTGCTGTAGCTCTCGCAGGCTTCACTTTTTGTAATCACATATATTTAGAAAAGTGATTAAATACCGATTTTAGAGGATCCCACGTCAACATTACATCATGGCAAAACCCCTTTAATGTCTGATATTTGTGTGCACATGCCCCGAAAAATGAACGGATGTAAAACTGGATGCAAACAGATACTTATTAATGTGTAAAAAAAAAAAAAAAAGTTTTTTTTCCATCAGATTTACATTTTGTTTCATGGGAACGATGCAGCGAGCTACACTGTTTTTTTTTTTCATCCAAAAAACTCAAATCTGATAGAACTTTTTATGTTTTCAGTGGAAAGAAATGTTTTATGTTTTCCATCTGTATAGCGTGAAACAAAGTTTGCATTCCCGGATGTGTTTGCAAATAAACCATGCTTTGCAACCATTCTCGTCTCTGGACATCAATGGGTTCTTTTTTGCAGGTATTGTGCAAACATTTTTCTTGTATTTTTATCTATTCAGTAACTACATTTTTTTTGTTAATGAAAGCAAGTAGACGCAGGCAGAGACGAAAACTCATTGAGGAATTTGTCTCGTTAAATACTTTGGGTCATTATGTACGCTAGGTACAGAAAAGGGAATAAGAAGCACCATGTGTTGAAGGAAATCGTGGATGTATTTTCTCTCCGCAATGATGAACTTGTCTGTTAAAGGCCCGTCATGGCCAGCTCCGTAGGGAGCACTGAGCTCTGTGTGGTCTTTTCCTTCTCGGTAAACATTCAGAGCTCAACTTGGCAGATCTGGACATAAAACCTTCTATGCACCTGTTTCCAGTTTTTTGGTTTTTTTTTTTAAACAATTTGAAAGCTGTATGTAAACTGTTTAAGAAAACAAACCAAGAAAACCTTTCCAGAAACAGGTTTCCAAGTGGGGATGAAGCCTTAGTGGGGTTTTGACACTTCACATAATCCCTTTCTTACACCAGATTGCCTATGGGAATTCCAAACTGGCTTGACTAAATTCAGAACTGCCATCGTAAAAAAATGGGTAGACCTCTACCTGCATGGCCATCTTCCTGTTCTGTAAGACCAGCCTGTTGCAAGCTACGAGCCAGCCTTGGAAATGGATTTTGTGAAGTGGCAAAACTCCAGTAAAGGGGTTTTCTCACTACAAAGATTAGCTTTCAACATGTAGGAACAGGTAATTGAACACGTTTTCTGAATACATTTGTTTTATTGATTTTACTTTATGTGATTAGAGCAGGGAGTGAACCACCATGGATGGACTGAGCTCACTCCCTCACTCCAAAGCAAACTATTTCTCTCTAAGGCCGTGTTCACACGGCTTATTCCCGACGGATTTGTGCGCCGTATTGAGCGCACAAATCCGCCGTGAATAAGGGGCGGACCGGAGCGCGGCGGGGGCGCCGCTCCCGGCCCCATAGACAATGCATTGTTTACGGCGCATCCGCGCCGTAAATAATGTGCATGTCCCTTTCTCCCGCCGCGGCGGATCCACCGAGCGGGGAGGAGCGACGGTAATTGAACACTGTTTCTGAATGACATTGTTTTTTGATTTACCGTAATCTGATTAGAGCATGGATGACGCCAGGATGACTGAGCCAACATCCCTCACTCCAAGCAACAATTTCTCTCGTAAGGCTATGGTGACACGGCAATATGGACTATCCGCCGTTTACCACTACGCGCTAATATGGGGAGATACTCCCAGTCATTACGGTAATCCACAGTTCTCATAGAGAACTATAGATTACGTCTCCTCTCCCCGCTCGGCTTATTGTGACATTTCAATTATTCACTGCGAATATGCGCCGTATCGCGGGCGAAATAGGTCCTCGCAATTACACCGTGTGAACATAGCCGACGGGTATGTTCACACGGCTTATTTTGGCACGCATTTCACCGCATATTTTGTGTTGCGTGTTCTACGTAGCAAAATGCGCGCTGCAATTACGGTAATCCATAGCTCTGAGAGCTATGCATTACATGTCGTTCGCCCCACCCCCCGCCCCACGCGTACAATACGATCGTATTGTGTGCGCGGGGAGATAAGTGACATGTCAATTGTTAGCGCCGAATATGCACTTTGGAAAGACGCACTGAGCAGTTTGAACTTTTGACTTTCAGGCTCCAGCTTTGAACGTAGGACTCCCATCATTTTATAGACAATCATCTATCTCGTACATAAATTTGACTTCCAGCTATTCAGCATATGCTAAATTATGCAGATTCAGGCAATGGTCAAAGCCAAAGGTTGATTTACAAAATACTAACAAAATAATAAAACTTTTAATCTAGGTTTATAGGAGCAAAACAGTAACAATGTAGTTACGTGAAAATAATCTGCCTATCTACGCATTATTAAATAGTCGCACGTCAAATGTATGTATAAATTAGCCAAGGTGATTGTCTGTAAGATGATGGTTGTCTCATGTTCAAAGCTGTAGTGGATGGTGACACATGGAGCCTGAAAGTCAAAAGTTCAAAACATTGTTACCCTTATGCTTGTCAGCGAAAATGTCTGTTCGATTCCTGATCTAAGGATCTAGGCTTTTAGCTCACATGAATATGTGATGCACATTATGTACGTGCTCAGTAGTGAAGCTTCTCAGCTACAGATCAGAGGAAAAAAAGGCACTGAGAAGGAATGGCTGCACTCATCTCAGAACCAGGACTGTGAAATCAGAATCGGTGTCCATTTTGGTGGAGTTGGAGTCAGGGAAATTGTGGAGTCAGTCAGAGGTTTGGCTTGCCGACTCCACAGCCCTGTTTGTCCAGTGTCTGAATAACCCCTTTAAAAGGGTGCTCTCACCACGCAGTTTCACCTAGCCACAGGCAACTGAAGATTCGCACTTCCTGTTCAGGCTGTGGGTGGATCTATGCAGTGATGGCATGTCAGCTCTGCTATTCCTAGCTATTCCTGTTACAGTGACATGACTGCTGGAGATTTATAATCTGTACTTCACAAGACTACAAAGCTATAAGGGTTAAAACTTGTCATTAACTTGGGTAAACAAAGTTCCTTTGCTAGAGATAAGACTCAGCAGGGAGTGACAGCCCTATGGTTGGATGGCAGCATAGAGCAATCAGTAGATAAAATCTTCTTTATCTCTTGAACAAAGAAAAATCAAAAGAGCAATGTATTTAATTGTTTTTATTTACCTTTCCCTACATGTTAAAAGCCAATTATTGGAGGGGAGGCATGTTATAACATACTAATATAAAAAGTTGTTCTGCCACCCGTGATTGTAGTCCTAAAATGATGTGGTACTGAATGGGGGGAGTCATTTCAGGTGGCCAACGTTACATTGAGAAAGTAAATGAACGTCTGGTTCTCTACTTGGCAGTTACATTAGTTGTATTTACTTGTTCACCTCAAATACGAGCTCCTCGCCTTGTCCCTGCACTCGCATGCTGCTTATGTGTGTGTTCACTGTATATACTGGTGTGTAACTCTCGCTCTGTCCCTGTCTCTCTCTCCATGCCGCAGTGTGCCCCGTTCTGCTCACAGGTAACAAATGTACTTTCTTCAATGGTTGCAGCCTCTCCTTGTATGTAAAAGGTTTGTCCAGTTTGGACACATAATGCAATGTTGCATTGATCGTATGTGTATCATGTCTGCAGATAAAACTAACTGGAGTCAGTGGGAATAATATGGGGCATGCAGAAAAATGGCACACAGCTCATATTACACAAATTTAAATGGAATTAGAGGGACCATAAACTCTTTCAGCCATAACATTAAAGTCACTGATCGGACAAGTGGATTCATTCTGGGGTTTTTTTCAGGATTTTTGAAATACCTACTAGTGGCTCAGACTCTATTACAATTAACATCACTTCACCCTCTCACCACCGCCACTGCTATGGTGTTCCCTGCCAGTTACCCAGCAGTGATGTCACGTACGTCGCTCACAAGCCAATCACTGGCCTCGGAGGTCATTGCCCACATGTATGTCATGTGGTCTCAGGCCAATGATTGACTTACGGTCATTTGAGCGATGTACATGACCTCACTGCTGGATAATGGTAGAGAACACGTAACCAACCAAAAAATAATTCCTTATAAAACATAACTTTTATTAAATAGTATCTAAAATATAAAATAGTCTAAACAATACCAGAGATAGCCAAAGGGGAACACAGTCCCTAACTGACCCTAAATTGTTCCTTAGCGGAGAACTCGCCCCGTAAAGGGCGACCCCACAGTGCTAATACCCTATTCAGCCCTACTTTATATGGATAGGCTAAAGGGTAGCATAAACTGACATAGCCTTAGTAAGTGTGCTACTAATCTCAATAACACAGCTATACTGTTGTTCAATGTCTATCTATGATAATGACAGATGTACCGTACATTATATATAATTCAGGCAAAATAGATAAATCATTAGAGTAGATATATCTCACTTATAATGTAAGTTTACTAGTCAGAATCCTCAGACGCGTTTCATCCAAATTCAAAAAGGACTCAGTGGGGCAACAAAACATCCAGTCTAATCACGTATGTTTAAAAGAAAAGACTGTACATACCAGAGAAGGCATCTACTCACTTCCAGTACCCAAATATATCCAGGAAAGATCTCCTGGTGGGTGGCTGGACTGCTATTCCTTTATAGGCAAGTAAAACCCTGGTCTCTAGAATTGGTTGTCTCAGGGGCGAGTTCTCCGCTAAGGAACAATTTAGGGTCATTTAGGGACTGTGTTCCCCTTTGGCTATCTCTGGTATTGTTTAGACTATTTTATATTTTAGATACTATTTAATAAAAGTTATGTTTTATAAGGAATTATTTTTTGGATGAGTATTATTATAGTGTATATAATTCCTCTGTACTTTGGAAAGGTCGGATTAGAACATGTAACCAATGTGTAAGTTGTCACTCCCGTGGGACAGTGGAGCTCTGGTTAAGTAGGGCTGGCCACTAGCGAGGCTTCCAAAAATCCCGGAAAATTCCTTTAATTATCTCGTAACAACGGCACCTGTCAAGGAGTGGATTAAACAACAGATATTATGTGAACAGAAAATGTGCTGGAAGCAGGAAAAGTGGAGAAGACTGGGTTCACACTGTGTTTTTTGAGGCGCATTTGTAAGCCAAAACCAGCAATGCAACCTATTGAGAGAAAAATGTATCGTGCATTTTACTTCCTCTGGGTCCCATTTTGGGTTTAGCTTACAAATAATAAGACAGAATATGAAGCAAAAACAGGTCTGGCCTCATTTATCAATGGTGTCTAGCAGTAAGACGGTCTGTTGCCCATAGCAACCAATCAGAGCCCAGCTTTCATTTTTCCCAGAGTAGTTTACAAAATGAAAGCTTACTTTGGTTGCTATAGGCAACACACCGTCTTACTGCTAGACAACATTGATAAATGAGGCCATTGATAAATGAGATAAATTGTTGGAAAAACCCCAGTTAATGCTGGCCCTGGTAGAAGGGTGTTGGAGCGTATAGTGCAGGATACTAAGTTTTAATGTCATGGCTGATTGGTGTATATAATGCACTATCTAGGATTGTGTCACCTGGGCAATTTCATTATCAGTTAGGTTGGACATAGGCATAAAGCGGGGTATGGGGTGGTTGGGGGGACAACATCTTTTTGTCCAAAGGCCACATTATCAAATTGTTTGTCTCCTGGGGGGTCACGGTAAATCTTAGAGGGGTATTCCCCATCTGAGAACTGAGCACTTCAATTGTAAATGCCCAAAAGTGCTGAGAGGTTTTGGTTCCACTTTGGGGACTGCCAGAGATCAGAATGGGGGGGCCCTGCTCGAATTCTGGGACTAGAATCATTTCATTGTAGTTTTTGGGATAACAGAAGTGGCTCTTTCACACATGTAGCCTCCTCTCCATCATCTCCTCCTCTTTGGAGTCTGGACGCCAGACCCCATCAGACATTTTTATGGTTTATCTTGTGGATCTGTTATGATTGTGTTAGAAATAAATTCTCCTCTGAGGAAGAAATCGAGATAATACAGTAACAGTTATACTGGATTGTCCAATTAGTTGGCTTAAAATTGTATTTACAGCCCTGTAGTGCTCACCAGAGCAGTGCCAGCCCTATTGGGCGCACCATAAGGGTAAGTTAAGTAGTGTCGGTGCTGAAACAGCGTTGTTTCCCCCTCGGAATTCTGCACTTGCAAGCCCGGAATTCTGATGAGGAAATAACGGTTTAGGTCAAAAACTCACTTTTTTGCCCATAGGAACCTATGGGCAAAAAAGTGAGTTTTAGACCTAAACAGTTTTCATACATGTGGCCCTGAATGTTTGAGGCAGATTTTCTGCTTACCATACTTAGTAATGGTCGGCGAGTAAAGCGCTGCAAAGAATTGACATAGAATTCTTTGTTGGCAGTTACAATACGCACTGAAAATATGTGAGTAAAATCGAACGCCACCGCTAATTTTAGATAGGGTATAATGGAGGTCGGTATGCCATTGGATTGGACGCTGATTCTAGGGCAGATGCAGCACTGAATCTGCCCCCAGAATCGGAGTCCAAATCATTTGTGTTAATGTACCCGAACGGCGCCAACCATACTGTGCCCACCCTAATGGCGCCGGCCATACAGCGCCCACCCTGATGGCGCCGGCCATACAGCGCCCACCCTGATGGCGCCGGCCATTCAGCGCCCACCCTGATGGCGCCGGCCATTCAGCGCCCACCCTGATGGCGCCGGCCATGGCCATCAGCGCCCACCCTGACGGCGCCGGCCATACAGCGCCCACCATAACAGTGCCACCAATTTAATGCAGCTGTCAAAAGATGAATATTCCTTTCTAAAGTACTGAGGACAGAGACAAAGCGTGCTTGCGTCCTGATGATGTGGGGGCCTGGGGGCCACATGCTGTGCACCCCTGCTGTAAAGATTTCCCCAGATACAACAAGCTTTGTCTTCAAACATCAGTCTGATTTCTATCAGTCAGGACAATGCGGTGTTGGGGGCATAGACTCGGTGATTGATTGCTGATCCACAAATCGTTTATAATGAACGCTTATTATTTTTAATGTTCCTATAAGTGCCGATCTCCTGTACACTTTCCTCTAAGGACAATATAGCAACTGTATTTTTTTTTTTTTTTTGCTTATATGTGACAGATTAAGTATACACTATGAATGAGATGGCCTCCAAACCCTATAAATGTAAATGCACTGACCGGTAGACTGAGGATTGAATGGCTTCGGCCGCATGTGTTTTGTGAGTTGTCAGAAGCAAACATATTCTCTGTGGTGCTAAGCCGTGTCGTCTTGTCTCTGCAGCTAAATGATGAACTGAAGCAGAGCCTGAAGAACACCATGACCATGAAGTACAAGCAGCCAGGAGAGGACAAAGTGACCAATGCAGTGGACAAGCTGCAGCAGGAGGTGGGGGAAGCTTTGCCGTTCTGACGCATATTTTAAGTTGACGTTGTCCACACACTTATTTTAGCATTTACATTTTTTTTTTTTATTAAATCCAGTGATTACAGAAGTGTCTTAAACTTGTGATACCCTTAAAAGAGTTGTCCATTGGAAAAAAAAATGTTTTTCTGAATCTCTCGAACAGTTAGGCGCTTCTACAATCTACTTTCACTAAATTTTCTGAGGGCTTCCTGCAGTTCCACTGACGGGAAGCTCAGTAGCTCTGGGTCTCCCCGCACTGGAAACAGCTCAGTGTTCCCAGGAGGTCAAGCCACCACCTTTTGGTTTTGCATCTCAGCATAAGGGAGTAAACGGGGGCCATGTATGGAGACTGAGGTTCAGGTGGAGGAAGATGAAAGCACAGCAAAGTATCCTGGGGCTTGTAGTTTTAGAGAGCAAGACGGGAATGTTGCTGTTTGGCTGCAGAGAAGGGTGGCTACGTACAGCACAGGAAAAGCAAAAAATAGCTTAAAAAAACATCACAGCAACATAAATAAAGGCTTAGGCAAGCAATTTTCTTTCTTGTTTTTTCCCTTTTTTTTTTTTCCTGGGCAGTCCTTTTTTGTTCAAGACATTCTACCATGTAAGGGCTTGTTCACATGGCGTTTTCACTCCGTGTTAACTACGCTTTTTAGATCCGTCTCTAGGACTGACAGGACGGACCCAGAGATGCATCTAAACAATTAGCAGTGAGATTATCACTGCGGGCTATGAGGAACACGCAGCGACGTTCACATGAGAGATCGCCGCTGCGTGTTTCCCTCCTGCCTGTCGGCTCCGTCTTTGAAAGAATTGCAGGTCAATTCTTTCAAAGACGGACCCGAGCTGCGCTATGGAAACACGCAGCGGCGATCTCTCGTGTGAACGCTGCTGCGTGTTCCTCATAGCCCTCAGTGATAATCTCACTGCTAATTGTTTAGTTCCGTCTCTGGGTCCGTCCTGTCGGTCCCAGAGCCGGATCTAAAAAGCAGATGTAAGACGGAGTTAAAACGTAGTGTAAACAAGCCCTAAAGCTATGCTGACATCATGTTTGGGAAGTATGTTTAGCATTTATGTTTGGAAATCTGATGCCGATGCTAAACATATCCATAGGGTTACTTTAGCCCTACAGATGCCAAGTGTCATGTTGTCTTCTATCTGATTGATATGCATTATTATTATGATGATTTTATTTAATAGGCTGGTATATATAATTTTACTGCAAATAAAAAAAACAAAAACGGTATGGAATGGCTTAGTGGATTATGCGATTTCATACAATGGTGTCAGATATAGACATTACATTAATACATTATAAAGTATCTCACAAAAGTTAGTACACTCCTCACATTTTTGTTAATATTGTATAATATCTTTATATGGGACTGAAGATGTGACACTGATACTTTGATGTAAAGTAGTCCGTGTGCAGCTTGTTTAACATTGTAAATTTGGTATGCCCTTAAAATAACTCAACACACAGCCATCAATGTCTGAACTGCTGGCAACAAAAGTGTGTACACCCCTAGGTGAAAATAGACAAAGGGCTTGTCCCCATGGCAAGGATTTTTGGACGGTTTTACAGTCTGTTTTTGGTTTTGAAAACAGTCTGTAAACCATCTGTCAAACTTTACAATGGACCTCTATGGAAAATCCATGCAGCGGTCCCCACTGCACAGATTTTCCACCGGACAGTTTTTTAGACCGACGGCGGTCCAAAAAACAGAACATGTTCATTCTTCTGCCCGGTTTTCGGGCGGAATATGAACAAGTCTATGCGAAGGAGAAGGACTTTCCTCCGCAAACAGCACAGTCCCTCTCCAACCAGTATTTGCTCTGTGCTGCGGGGACAAGCCCAAATGGTGTCCAAAGCATCGATATTTTGTTTGGCTATTATTATTTTCTAGCAGTGCCTTAACTTTCTTGTGCATGGAGTTCACTAAAGCTTCACAGGTTGCAGCCACTAAAATCCTCTTCCACTCTCCATGATGACATCACTGATCTGGTGAATGTTAGAGACCTTGCGCTCCCCCACCTTCCATTTGAAGATGTCCCACAGATCCTCAATAGGGTCTAGGTCTGGAGACCTCATTTTCTTTAGGTGGTGTTTGGGGTCATTATTATGTTGGAACAATGCTTAGGCTTCAGTATGTCATAGTACATGTTGGCATTCATGGTTCCTTCAATGAACTGTAGGTCCCCACAGCCGACACCACTCATTCAGCCCCAAACCATGCCACTCCCACCACCATGCTTGACTAACGGCAAGACACACTTGTCTCTCTACTCCTCACCTGGTTGCCACCACACACGCTTGACACCATCTGAACCAAATAAGTTTATCTTGGTCTCCTCAGACCACAGGCCATGGTTCCAGTAATCCATGTCCTTAGTCTGCTTGTCTTCAGCAAATTGTTTGCGGGCTTTTTTGTGCATCATCTTTAGAGGCCTTTAGAACGACAGCCACGGCGACCAATTTATTGCAGTGTGTAGTGTATGGGCTGAGCCACCCCCAACCTTTTAACCTCTGCAGCAAATCTGGCAACACTCATAATTATCTGACAATCTCTGCATATGACTCTAAGCACATGCACTCAACTTCTTTGGTCGACCATGGCGATGCCTATTTCGAAGGGAATATGTCTTGTTAAACCGCTGTATAGTCTTGGCCATCGTGCTGAAGCTCATTTTCAGGGTGTTGGCAATGTTCTTACAACCTAGGTCATCTTTATGTAGAGCAACAATTCTTTTTTGTTCAGATCCTCAGAGTTCTTTGCCATGAGGTGCTACAGTGCCTTGCGAAAGTATTTGACCCCCTTGAACTTTTCAACCTTTTGCCACATTTCAGGCTTCAAACATAAAGATATAAAATTGTATTTTTTTTGTGAAGAATCAACAAGTGGGACACAATTGTGAAGTGGAACAAAATTTATTAGATATTTTAAACTTTTGTAAAAAAAAAAAATGAAAAGTGGGGCGTGCAAAATTATTCGGACCCCTTAAATTTATACTTTGTAGCGGCACCTTTTGCTGCGATTACAGCTGCAAGTCGCTTGGGGGATGTCTCTATCAGTTTTGCACATCGAGAGACTGAAATTCTTGCCCATTCTTCCTTGGTGCACAGCTGGAGCTCAGTGAGGTTGGATGGAAAGCGTTTGTGAGCAGCTGGAGCTCAGTGAGGTTGGATGGAGAGCGTTTGTGAACAGCTGGAGCTCAGTGAGGTTGGATGGAGAGCGCTTGTGAACAGCAGTTTTCAGCTCTTTCCACAGATTCTCGATAGGATTCAGGTCTGGACTGTGACTTGGCCATTCTAACACACTGAGTAGACCTTATTTGTGAACCTTCCATTGTAGATTTTGCTTTATGTTTGGGGTCATTGTCTTTGTTGGAAGATAAATCTCCGTCCCAGTATCAGGTCTTTTGCAGACTCCAACAGGTTTTCTTCCAGAATGGTCCTGTATTTGGCTGCATTCATCTTCCCATCAATTTTAACCATCTTCCCTGTCCCTGCTGAAGAAAAGCCCAAACCATGATGCTGCCCCCACCATGTGTGACAGTGGGGATGGTGTGTTCAGGGTGATGAGCGGTGTTGCTTTTACGCCAAACATATCGTTTTGCATTGTGGCCAAAAAGTTGGATTTTGGTTTCATCTGGGCAGAGCACCTTCTTCCACATGTTTGGTGTCTCCCAGGCGGCCCCTTCTTCCACATGTTTGGTGTCTCCCAGTTGGCTTGTGACAAACTTTAAACAGACTTTTTATGGCTATCTTTGAGAAATGGCTTCTTCTTGCCACTCTTCCATAAAGGCCAGATTTGTGCAGAGTACGACTGATTGTTGTCCTATGGACAGACTCTCCCACCTCAGCTGGAGATCTCTGCAGTTCATCCAGAGTGATCATGGGCCTCTTGGCTGCATCTCTGATCAGTCTTCTCCTTGTTTGATCATTTCAATATGATCGCTTGCACAGTGCTCCTTAGGATGTTTAAAGTTTTGGAAATCTTTTTGTATCCAAATCCGGCTTTAAACTTCTCCACAACAGTATCATGGACCTGCCTGGTGTGTTCCTTGGTCTTCATGATGCTCTTTAAACAGAACACTGAGACTATCACAGAGCAGGTGCATTTATACGGAGACTTGATTACACACAGGTGGATTATATTTATCATCATCAGTCATTTAGGAAAACATTGGATCACTCAGATCCTCACTGAACTTCTGGAATGAGTGTGCTGCACTGAAAGTAAAGGGGCCGAATAATATTGCACGCCCCACTATTCAGTTTTTTTTTTGTTTTTTTTTTTTACAAACGTTTAATATATCCAATAAATTTCGATCCACTTCACAATTGTGTCCCAATTTTTTGTTCTTCACAAAAAAATTTAAATTTTATATCTTTATGTTTGAAGCCTGAAATGTGGCAAAAGGTTGAAAAGTTCAAGGGGGCTGAATACTTTCACAAGGCACTGTATGTTGAACTTCCAGTGACAGTATGAAAAAGTGTAACAGCGGTAACACGAAATTTAACACACCTGCTCTCCATTCACACCTGAGAACACTAACGAGTCACATGACACTGGGCACAATTTATCCGTTTTTACTTAGGGGTGTACTCACTTTTGTTGCCAGCGGTTTAGACATTGATGGATGTGTGTTCAGTTATTTTAAGGGCACGCCGAATTTACAAGCTGTATTGACTACAATATATCACTGTCATGTCTTCAGTGTTGTCCCATGAATAGATATAATACATTATTTACAAAAATGTGAGGGGTGTACTGATATTACAATGTGACCTTATAAGAGACAGGTGCTAATTCAAGGCATCCATCTGAGTCTGCAATTTAAGATATATATTCTAACATATACATGAAACTGAGGCAATAAACGTGATCAGAATCGGTTATAGACTAACAAAATAAAAAAAGGAAAACGCAAAGTATGTGAAATATTTTCCTACTATATAATTGGCTATGGATTATAGGGCTCATTTGGTTTAGGAAACTCATCTGAAATACTCCTTTAAGGATTTCTGAAGTAATACACGAGTACTGCTTCCATTCATGAACCTCATCTGTCAGCCAGAATGGAGAGTGGCTGCAACAAAGAGCGTCTTCAGTCCGGAGGCTTTAGCGGAGGGACCCCTTTGATCAGTGAATTATCATGGGAACCTTCTAACAAAAGCCAGGGCTAATCCCTCTCAATTTTAGGTATATAAAACTGGAAAGGCCTTTTAAGTGCTCTTAAGTTTTATTAATGTTACAATTTCTTGCCTTGTCTCTCCATTTTATGCCTTTCCTATGCTTTTTGTGCATCGTTACTGATTTTTTTTGACTCGTTGCTCTCTCTCGTTTAGTTTAAGTGTTGTGGCAGTAATAATTCCGAGGACTGGAGGGAAAGTGAGTGGATAAGGTCTCCAGAATCTGAGGGACGCAAGGTTCCAGACAGCTGCTGTAAGACTGTTACGCCTAAATGTGGTGTCCGAGAGCATCCCTCAAACATCTACAAAGTCGAGGTGAGGAACCATTGCTAAAGCGTCTGATATCTCTGAAACTTAGGATTTTCTTTAAAATAATGAAGGATAATAAAAGAAAAGTCATAAGTACCCAAGGAATTAATGTGATTGTCCACATGATTTTACAATTGCTGGAGGTAACAGAGCTTTATCCGTTCATCCTACATATATGGAGATGGATGAATACATTTTTACTTTATCCTTTTCTTTACAGGGCGGCTGCATCACCAAACTGGAAGCCTTCATCCGATCTCATCTGCTTATAATCGGAGCAGTGGGCTTAGGCATCGGCTTTGTACAGGTGATTAATATGCACTTGAATAAGAGTGGAAGACTGATTTCTAGGCCTGGGGTCCTTTGGTGCGGCACCACGGTCACCAGACCCGCATGAGTTTGCTGGTAACGTCACTGCTTCTCCAACAAACTCGTAAAGTAGCCACAGTTTCGTCTGCATGTGACTACCACAATGTGGGACCCTGACCTTGCTGCTGTCTAGTATGTGTACATACATGCATATTCATCATTCCCAAATTCTTGGACAGAATCTGATATTGAGAGAAAAAGCGGATACCACAAACAAACTGTATTGTTAATTTTCTACGGTGGTGCCTCCAGCTAAGGTGTACTGTCCTGTCAAAAAAAAATATTTCTGACAACCATTACTTTGTAGATCCAGTATATAATTTAGAGTTGTGGACCAACAGAACTGCTGCTTGTCATCATGCAGATTGAGCATGTGGATCAGGGGCAAGGAAACGCAGTCCAGTTTAGTCCCATCAACTGTTACTGAGCGAGTGGGATCCTCTTAGTGGCGATTTAAGGGTTTGAGTTGGGCTAGACTTTATTTGGTTATGCTTAGTATAGATCTATCTTTCTTTGACATTTGGACGTGGAAAGATACTATTTAATTGGTGGCTTAATGGCTGCGGCAACCATTTGACTCCTGAAGATTATCAGACACGTAAATTAGAATAGGACCTCTGAATAATACTCTAGAGGAGGTCACATAGTTTCCTCAATCATTATACTTCAAGGCGTATATAGTATCCCTCTACACCCAGTGCCGAATAAGGTGAGTATCGAAATCTTCAGAACACTTTAGGCCCCATTCATATCATGTCTTGTGGATATATGTTGGGTTACTTTTCTCACAGTACCTGTGGCAGAACCATAGAGGTCTATAGTACTCTTTTGAAGTATGTTTGCTCTATTTCATGATCATATACGTTTTAGGTACTGGACAGTGGTCTACTAATTATACAGCACATAAAATGTATACCATTAGAGCAAGTGTCTAAAAGAGACTACATTGGTTCTGTTGTTTCTTAAGGCTATGCCAGAGTAGATGTTGGGATACTTTTTTCATAGCATCTCAATGGACACTAGTAACAGGTCTGCAAAATGTGATGTAAATAGGTGAAAGAAAATGTTTAGTGGGAAATGGGATAAAATAGTAAACCTCTATTATTCACCTGAAAACTCGTCCACCTGTGCTGGTCTGTACAGTCGTCCCTTGCTATATCGCGGTTCACTTATTGCTGCTTCACTGTATCACGGGTTTTTAAAGAAAAAATATATCTATCTGAACCTAATTGTGTGTTGCGGATCTTTCGCTATATCGCTTGATTTTACAGTATGGAATGGAAGGCGACCAACCACAGCATTGTGTTCTAGGTGCTGATTGATATAAAGCATATGAAGTGTTAATAAGACTGTGAGAGAGGTTTATAGGAGAGTGGGAAGGGTTTATAAAGCCTTAAAGGGGTTTTGCCACGATGCAATCTTGACGTGTGATCCTCCAAAATGGGTATTTAATCACTTTTATAAATATATGGGATTACAAAAAGTGCAGCCTGTGAGAGCTGCAGCTTTTTTTACAAGCCCTTAGTTACTTTAAAAGTTTACATTAGACAGGATCAGGAGCTGATCGGCTTGAGTGTATGCACTTCTTATCTGATGACAGGAAACATGAAGGAGCTTGCAAGGGGCTGGGGTGAAATGTGCAGTGTATGAGTCTGTCTGCTGTATAGATAATCCACTAGTTGTAATGTATCTTAGTAAACATTTCAGACGCTCCCTTGCTTACTCGCTCTGCTCGGGACCCCCTCTCTCTCCCTCCTGCAGCAGTTCATGACACAGCATGATTTGTTTTTCTTCTGTCCTGAGCAGATAACGGGTAAGGAAGTCACTTTGTGGCAAAACCCCTTTAAAATATACTGTATACACAAATAATAAAGTAAATATAATGCCGCCACCTTGCAGATTTTCGACTATCGCAGGGGTCTCTGGAATGTAACTCCTGCGATAGGTCAGGGTTCACTGTATTTACTTTGCTACAGCATTCACAGGCACTTACCCGTGCATGACCTTAGATCCTCTTAATATATTTTGTAATACTTGAATCTTCTGTCTTCAATTTGCTCCTCAGGTATTTGGAATGATTTTTACATGTTGCCTCTACAAGAGTCTGAAGTCAGAGCCATACTAAGATGACTTCTATAATTGCACTCAGTCCGTTGACTCCCCACATCCTGCTGATCTAATACGCTGCTGGAGCAGCAAAAACTCGTGCCATCAATTGCTTTTAACCTCTTCGAATACGTGACTGCCAAGCTTTGAACTGTATGTGTATACTCCACACATCACTAGTGCATCATCAGACTATTCATTTGTGCCAAGGTAATAAGTGAAACCGAAGCCTTAGTTTCTCATGGACATTTTGATATTTTCTGAAACACCTAATGCCTTGATTGATCCTGTTGGTCTGCGTTGTGTCTGAGAAAAGTTATCCCGGTGGTACCGCACTCGTGTGTAAACTACTTTTACTACTAGCGATGCACTCTTCATGGTCCAGTTATGTCAACGCTGCCTTGTGAAGATCACCATCATTGCCTTAAAAACAAATTCAAAGCCAAATATGAAGCTATGCAGATGGTCTTTGACCATCTATGTCGGCCAAGTAGAGCAGGAAATATGCCATACCATGTCCTAAGCATTACAAGTCAAAGTATCCGTTTTTACAAATAGGCATTTTTGTGTGTTTTTAATTATATTTTATGTTCCGTTTTGTTTGCTTATTACTACTTTTTTTTTTTACCAGCTTTTAAAATGTATCACACATGGCACTGGTTAAAGGGACATCAAGCCACATAATCTATGAGATTAAAGAAAGTACGGTTTTCTGTTCTACAGTTCACAGGACATTCTGCAGGCTCCTGAACCAAATTCTGGAGATCAAACAGGGTTGTTCTACCCCCTTGTCTTCGTTGGCTGTGTAAGGGCTTGTATATAGAAATTCTTGGGTTTATATACAGAAGTCAGACTGTAGACTGCTACAAGAGCTTTCAGTAAAGACAAAACTCTTTAAGACTAAGGCCATGTTTACACGGCTTAAAATGGGACGTATTTCAGTCGCCGGAGTGCGCAAATTACGGCTGGAATACGTCCCATTCATTCCGGTAATCCACAGTTCTCATAGAGAACTATGGATTACGTCTCCTCTCCCTGCTCGGCGAATACGCCGAGGGGGGAGATAAGTGACATGTGAATTACCAGTAATTTACTTGTAATAAATGTCTATGGGCCGGCCTCCCGCCCCGCCCCCATCCACATGGCGTAATTGCGGGGCGTAATTACGCCCCGCAAATAAGCCGTGTGAACCCAGCCTTACTGTTAGAAGTGAGTGGTTGAATATCTTCAGGATACTGACAGACGCCCTACACCCTTCGCACCCACTTTTATAGGGTTACTACAGAACTCGTACAAAGGCTATAGGGCACCTATATGTATCCAAGAGTTATTCAACTTCCTGGTATTTCACACGGAGGTGTCATGGACAAGGAAGACAATATGGCAGCTTTTGGTAGTATTTTTCTGTCACCTTTGTACTCCTGCTATGTAACTGGTGTCCCTTTAACTGATGTCTTGTGCAGTGGAGAAGACGCATTGAACTTGCACCTTGTATAAACAGGAAGAGCTTGAAGGTTCATATATAGTTTTATGGAAAGGAGTCATCATAACGTGTTACGTGTAAGAGGTTGAGTCCTGAGGACAGGACTGGCAGCCTGACACATGTCACGATATATTCTCTGTCAAGTTTAGGTTTGCTACATCTGTATCTTCTCATACTGATATATAACTAGACCATATAACCCAACCTGACTCAACAGAGAGAGCAGAGTAATATCGAATCCTTTCCCAGCTCTTCCTCTATAGTAAACTGACTGCAAATAGGACGGCTTCTTCTGACCGATCTGCTGTAATGTTGTTTTATGACGGATCTATGAGGTGCTGTCATCACAACTCTTATCATTGTAATTGTCAGCTAATTTATTCAGAATTTCATTTTGTACTAAATTGTTTCTAATCCTATATTATGGTAAAAAAGATGGAGAAGGTTATGTAAAGTAATGAGACTATGGGCCTTATTTATTAAAACTGTCTAACAGTAATACTGTCTTTGTTGCCCATAGCAACCAAACAACCACAATCACAGCTCAGCTTTCACTTTTCCAGGGCAGTTTAATAAATGAAAGTGGAGCTCTGATTGGTTGCTCCGGGCACCACACAGACAGTATAAGGCTATGTTCACACAGGTGAACCGGGTGATTTGGGAGTCGCGCTAATCAGCGTGTACCCCCATGGCGCTGGGGAGGGGGGGCGGCAGCCCACCGACCCCATTGACATGCATTACTCGCGGCGCGTATTTGCCGCAAGTAATTGACATGTCACTTATCTCCCCGCGCGTACAATACGATCGTATTGTACGCGCGGGGAGAGGAGGCGTAATCCATAGTTCTCTATTAGAACTGTGGATTACCGTAATTTAGGTGCACATCTCGCTCGTATTAGAGTGCAAATACGTCACGAAACGCGTGCTGAAATATGCCGTGTGAACATACCCATACTGTTCAACAGTTTTACTAAAGAGGCCCATTGTGTCAGCTCTGGAGCCAAATCTTTTTTCTCGCCAATAATTCATTGGGGGACACAACACCTTGGGTATAGGCCCTTGCCTTCGGAGGCGGACACTAGGCGGATCAAACGTGTTAGGCCCGCCCGGACGGCCTATATCCCTCCTGCTGACGCCAGGCTGATCAGTTTTCAGCCTAATGTAAGTCCACCTTGGGGGTGGCCGGCTGCGGCAGCCCTGCGACCTGCGCTTGCTTCTCTGCAGTTCAGCTTGCATGTTCTGGTCGTAGCAGCTACAGCAGCGGCTATTGGCTGGAAGCTTCCACAGGGAATTGTGAAATCTTGCTTCCCATTTCTCAAGAGGTTCTGCGGTCCCAGTAAAGTCTCACTGGGGGCAACCTGTTTTATGGCTAGAGCGGCGGCCAAGGTAGTGGCCGTTCGCCGTTCCCTGGAGCTAGAATTTTTGGCGGGGGTTGCAGCCGCCAAAGAGTTTTCGGCTCCCCCCTCAGGGCCAGCCGGTGCAGCGGCATTCACGTGACGGTCTCGCAGAACACGCAAGTGCCTTTTGCCCAACTAGCGCTTGGTCTGAGGAGCTGGCCCCCACCCGAGAATCTATTTTGGGGTGGGGGCATTTCCTGCAGTTCCAGGGGATCTGGCAGGTTCAGGCCAGCGATACCTAGATTCGCAGGGCCGCCACTTCAGGATTCACTTTGTTTGGCTTACCAGCACAGTTGCAGCTGCCTCCGCACCCGTGGCTGTGGTGCGGGCGTCTGTTTCCCTCTGGCAATCCGCACTCTCCCCCGGCAAGAAGGGACTATGCCAGCCTCTGAGTCTGAGCGTTCTTTCAAGGGTCTTATTTAAATCCCTTTAGGGCATGTCCCCACGGCGAGGGTTTTCGGACGGTTTTTCAGCCGGTTTGCGGTTTTGCAGACCGCCTGAAAAACCGGCCGAAAATGAGCACAATTGTGCTCAATGAAACACCCGTGCAGCAGTCCCCACTGCACGGGTTTTCCGCCCACGGGCTGCTCAATAAGCACTGAGCATATTCATTCTTCTGTCCGGTTTCCGGACGGAATATGAACACCTCAATGGGAGGGCTCTTCTCCGCTCATCGCGGAAAAAAGCCGCCCTCCCACCCGCGGCCGTGGGGACGGCCGCAAAACCGGACAAATACCGGCCGGGTAAACCGACTGGTATTTGTCCACTGTCGTGGGGACGCAGCCTTAGGGTTCCCATGAAGGGCAGCTCACTAGGGCCAATGCCCTTAAAGAGCTCAACCGGTATGCGCATGGGCCCGGTTTCCTCTGAAGTCGCTCCGGTCAGCGGTAGCCTCTCGGGAGCGCAGAGAGTTTTTTCAGCTGCTTTGGTCATCAGGTTCTTTTTCGTCTCTATGTCCCAGGTCTATCAGCGGTCCCTGCGTTTTCACAGTAGGCTCTCGACGTGTCTCTGTTCGGAGCTCTGACGTTCGGCCTTGCAGCTGCACAAAGGGTCCTCATGTAGCTCTTGCCACCCTTGATGACGATCCTTCGCATCAGGGGGTTGGTCCCACCTCAAATGCTCCTGCCGGGTCAGCATCAGGATCCTCTGGAGTTTGCAGCGCGCTTCGGCTGGATGGTTAATTGGCAGCAATCCCGGTCTGATTCCATCATTAAGGATGGAATTTTGAGGGATGATTTATTCTCACTCAGGTTCCAGAGGGTTCTCTCCCCTCTGGAAGCTGCAGCACTTAGTCGTTCCCCTATTTCTGAATCGCACCCAGCATATTCTTCAGAGTTGCATGCGAGGGTTTGGCAGCTTGAGGACCGCCTCCGAGGCATGGTCCTCTGCGCAGCTCCTTGCTCGCTCCCTGCAGCGGGCAATCCTGCCTCAGTGACGCAGGCCTCCAATGTACTTGGTCTCAGCGGTGCGCCTGCCACCCCAGGCTCGTCTCGTCCTGGGCTGGTGGCTAGCCTTCGCGGTATTACATCAAGGGAGGTAATTTCTGTCCCCGCAATGGCTGGTCATCACCACAGACGCCAGCATTTCGGGGTGGGGCCCCGTTTCCGGCTCCCAGACGACGCGGGGTCTCTATAGTCACTTGGGGAAGCCAGTTGTCCGATCAATGTTCTGGAACCCCAAACTATTTCCTTAAGTGCTCTCTCATTGGGTTCCCCTCTCATCCGGGGGCACCCAGTTCGGGTTCGGTCCGACAACACCACGACTGTGGCATGTCGCCGATTCTGTGCAGCGCAAGCTGGCCCCCGCTCACAGGTTAAGGTTTCTATTGCATGGGGTCATGCGTTTGGTCCCTCTGGTTCGTAGGCCTATCGAACCGTGGGATTCAATGCTTGTTTGGAAAATCAGACAGTCTGCACCTTTCGGGCCTCCACGGGAAGTCTCCCTATGTTTACTCTTATGGAAGGTGGCCTTCTGGGTGGCCGTCACTTCTAGCCACCAAGTGTCTGTACAGGCAGCTCTATCTGCAGGCCACTGTTCTGGGGTCTACGGAAGGACAAGGTTACTCGGTGTCTTGTGCCTTCATGTCTCCCTAGGATGGACTCATCTTTGAGGATGATTGTTACGTTGGGTAGGCATGGTCAGGGCCGTTCGGTTCTACCTCTCTTTTTTGGATCCTTTAGGTGCCTGCAGCCCTCTTGGTCATTCCTGAGGGTCCGTGCAGGGGCTTGGCGTCCTCTAGGCCGTCGTTGCCAGCCGTATCTGGTCCATAGTAGTGCAGGTCATGGTTCGCTCCTCACGAGCAGTTGGGGCTGCCTGGTTGGTTCGGCTTTTGCAGGTTTGCAAAGCTGTCACCTGGGCTTCGGCCCATAACCCGTCTAAGTTCTACCCAACTCATGCCTTGGCCTTGGCTGCTTCAGCTCGCGGCCGTAAGGTACTTCAAGTAGCAGTGGGCTGATGCTTGTCACTGCTGATGAAGTTTGCTAGTTGCCCACCCTCTAGGACTGCTTTTGGACATCCCAACGTGCTGTGTCCCACAATGAATTATTGGCGAGAAAATGGGATTTTTGTACTTAGCGTAAAATCCTTTTCTCGTCCAATTCATTGGGGGACACAGGTCCCGCCCTCTATTTTGTTGCCATGGAATTAGGGTTCTCTTTTGTTCCTCCTCTCAGCCACGGCTTTTGTACCAACTGATCAGCCTGGCGTCAGCAGGAGGGATATTGGCCGTCGGGGCGGGTCTAACACATTTGATCCGCCTAGTGTCCGCCTCCGAAGGCAAGGGCCTATACCCAAGGTGCTGTGTCTCCCAATGAATTGGAAGAGAAAAGGATTTTACGGTAAGTACAAAAATCCCATTGTCTTTTTCCCTTTCTAATTTTACAAATAAAGTTCTTTAAATGTCACTGAAAAGAAAACCATGCTGCTGGCAAGCTGAAATAAAAACCTTTGCCAAGTAATTAACTTCAGTTGGCCATGTACACTGCACTTTCATCAAGCATTGATTCTGACGTCGGAGGAAGAAACCGTTCAGCACTGCTGTACTAACTGATTATCTTTAGGATCTGACCTGTCATGGTTACCTGATTGCCTTTTCTAGTATGTAACTGAATGTACATAGCCAGCTACTAGCCAGACACCAAGAAAATGTATGCAGCACCGGAACATATATAATGAAAGAGTATAGAATGGAGAATGAAGTTTGCATACTATAGGAGTAACATGTCGCCATTACTGCTGGTAGAAGACTTGAGAAAGTTAAATTATAGTAGACCATTCATAGTCAGACCATTCATTGTTTGCTTTACTTACTCCGCGCTCCTGCTTTTAATTTATAGATACAGGCAGTCCTCAAATTACACCGTTCCGACTTACATCTGTCCCCTAGTTACAAACGGAGACTTATGGGGCATGCTGGCACTTGTAGTTCCATGTCCCACAGCAGATAGTAGCTGTGGAACGACAAGTTCCAGCATGCCACAGCAGCTCTTCAGGTGAAAATGAGGTGAAATCTTCTTAACAGGGACACAGACAGCAAAACAAATGTAAAAACCCTTCAGTGCACTATCCAAAACTAAAGAAGAAACCTTTCGTGCTGGAGTTTAAATTTAATAAATATACCTGTTCTGACTTACATACAAATTCAGCTTAAGAACAAAGCTACAGTCCTTATTCCGTTCACAACCCGGGGACTGTCTGTATTGGAGAATTCAGATCATTGGATGCCAGATGAAAACTCTGTTCACGTTTATGGCCTCTGCTTGATTCATCCTCCGATAGATGCCCATAGGGTCGGTCCCATTGGAGAAATAAAAAAATAAATGCAAATATATAAATGTGTCTGTGTGTGTATATAATATGTGTATTACATATTGAACAATTATTTGATTATTCTTTTACTGTATACCATTGCATGGAATAGTGCAGTCTGCTATGCTATTTCGTTCTTTTTCCTGGTATACTGATTAATACTGTATTGGCCTCTGATTGACTAATGGAGCCATAAGGACACATTTATTGAGTACATAAGTTGCCTTTTCCGGAGTTTGTACGCAGAGCTGAGACCAACACATAATATGAATGCAGGCTAGTAGATTAGGCCATGTTCACACGGCTTAAAATGGGCCGTATTTCGGTCCGTAATTACGTGCCCAAGTGCGCAAAATACGGCTGAAAACGGCCCAGTCATTACGGTAATCCACAGTTCTCATAGAGAACTATGGATTACGTCTCCTCTCCCTGCTCGGCGAATATGCCGAGGGGGGAGATAATTGACATGTCATTTTCGAGCGGCGTATAGGCCGCTAGCAATGATTGTCTATGGCCGGCAAAGGCCGGCCCCCGCTCCCGCCCCAGCCTGGCACACGGCGTAACTGCGGGGCGTAATTACGTCCCGCAGTTAACCCGTGTGAACATAGCCTTATTGTAATACATCAGGGGAAATAAATCTGCAACAAATCTGCCAAGTGTGAACACACAGTAAACAGACTTTACATATCATTCTTATACATCTCTAATCCTTGACTAATTTCTTTCCGTATCTCTAGAATCTCCCCATTCATTTCTATTGGCGTTCCTAATCTAGTCGTGCATTCGTGCTTGGCTATGTTCAGAAATGTCATAGAAATAAATGGAACGAACTGCACAAGCTTGTCCATCGCCCTGGTCTCTCTGGTCCGCGTATATCTCTGTACAAGGCGAGTACAGACATTTACTTAAAGGGAATCTGTCACCATTTTTTTTTTTACTTATTAAACCAAGCCCCCGATCCATATTCTTTTCCTCTCAGTAGTTTCTATTTCCTGATTGCAGGTTTCTCAATTCGGCCGTCTATATACGATTGTGGGGAAGACATTCTTGCTTGCACTGCTTTAACAGCAGTCAGAGAGATACTTTACAGCAGCTTCATGCCCATAGGATTCGTAAGACAGATTCTGTCCCATAGACTTGTATAGGAGAGTTTTCACTGTGAAGGGAGGGGAGAGGGGGAGCTGTGACCATCTCCTCTTGTGACTGGTGGATTCTGTGTTTTCTGTACACAATGGTGTCTCCTTTCAGTTGCTTTTACTGATAATGAGCAGTCACTGAAAAGCCCTCTAAACAGAACAGGAAGTGTCAGACGATTATTAGGCCTAGTGGCCAAAGTGAGAACTGCAGGACTTAAGAATTATAAAAAAATATTTAAAGTGATCTGGAAAATTAAAAAAAAAAACATAACCAAAAATTCCTAAAAAATGTGTTTAACATAAAAATGTGAGTTAAACAAGAAGTCATTTTTTGATTACACATTCCCTTTAACTAGATGGGACAACACATTTAAGGTCTGGTTCACATTTTTCACCACAGGTTCCAATTGAAAGCCCTGTCCCAGAGGGGAACCGGACCTGTTTTACAGCAGACACCACTGGCACTCGACAGACACCACTGACAACAGTGGGATCCGTAGGATTTCCTTTGTGGTTTCTGTCATTTTAGCTGAAACAATAGTGCAGCAGAACAGAACCTTTAAGAACCAGGTGTGAATCAGGCCTTACGCAGTTTTCTGTTCTTCCAGTCTACATATCCGGGGTAGATTTAAAGCTTGAGCTGTGATACCAAAATAAACTTTTGTCTTTTTTTTATCCTAGACTTTCAGTGCTTTACTAAATGAGCAGTCACTGAAAAGCCTCTAAACAAAAGGAAGTGTCAGACGATTATTAGGCTAGGCCAAAGTGGAACTGCAGGACTAAGAATTATTAAAAAAATAATGAGTGATATGGAAAGAGTAAAAAAAACCTAACCAAATTCATGAGAAAATGTGTTTAACATAAAAATGTGAGTTTAAAAGAAGTCATTTTTTTGACACATTCCCTGTAACTAGATGCGACAACCATTAGGTCGGTCACATTTTTCCACGTTGTGTTCCAATTTGAAGCCCTGCCTGGTAGTTTCCGTGTATTTAATGCTCAAATCTGCAGTTTTCAGCCAGAAGAGTCATTTGAAGAGTCCTTCAGAGTGTCAGTTTTTTTCAAACCCCGCCCAACTGAGGCTAGCCCCGCCCACCTCAACTGACAAACCTATTACTTTGAATAGGTAGAAACATGTGAATAACTGTCAGTGGGTGGAGCTAGCCTTTGGTGGGTGGGGCTAACACCTGCTCATGAATAAGATTTGAGGGGTAAATGCTCTAAAACGGCTGCGTCTTACAGAATAAGGGACACAGCACTGGAAACAGCAGGTCTGACACTAACGTGTGCTGCACTCAGCAAGTGGGGCAAAAACTATGTGACAGGTTCCCTTTAAACTAGCACTGTGCCCACCTTATTCTCATGATCGGTGGGTTGCACATTTTAAGAGAACTGTAAAAGTCTAGGTTAAAAAAAAAGACAAAAGTTGCTTTTGGTATCACAGCTCAATCTTTAACTCTACCCCGGATATGTAGACTGAAAGAACAGAAAACTGCGTGAGGCCTGATTCACACCTGGTTCTTAAAGGTTCTGTTCTGCTGCACTATTGTTTCAGCTAAAATGACAGAAACAGCATGTCTGACACGAGTTTGTGCTGCCCTCAGCAAGGGGGCATAACCTATGTGACAGGTTCCCTTTAAGAATACCCCTGTTTCTTCCTGCCTTGCAGCCCTTGGCCTCCCGTTTCTGAAGGGCACCGCAGCACAGGTCCACTGAATTAAATTAAATATTACCAGCTGCAGTTCTCTCCACATCTAGTTGCCCATGAGTGGCTCTGTGTCTCCTTTATTTATACGATTGGTAGGGTCCCAGAGTAAAGTGTAAAATGTTGGCTAAATGCATGTACTATGATTTCTTACTACTGATGCAGGGATAACTACTGAACAGGTCGTAAGTGTTTAAGCCTTATGGAGATGAATCACCATTTTATATAGAATTCATATATATTGTTTTTTTTATTATTATATATGGTGTATATTACAAACCATTTATTTTTTCTTCTGACATGTACATATATCTATATTTTCTTTTTGATGTAGATAATGTGTATACTACTACTTGACCACCAGACACAGTTTGTAGGCTTTCTAGTGTTCTTATAGGCTCTTCAGCATATTTTAAGCAATCCATAGTTCAGACCCAGACTGGCATAGAGCCGCACTTAGAGTAGATGTGCATAAAGCAACAGTCATACAAGTGGCCTGGGATATGAATGAATAAGGGCTAGTTAGAGGCTAACAAGTATCTGCCCATGCTCCTATAATGTCCAAGGTCCAACCTGTTCGATCTCTCAATCTTTGTAACCCTCTGTAACACAAGTATGCTAAATGCTTATTTCAGATTGTGTTTTGTAGAATCTGTTGCATTTCCTGACACACACCTCTGATTGGTGCCACTATAAAGGCGTTCATTGGCATCCATCCTCCAATGCTTAATATATATGTGTATATATATATATATATATATTATATATATATATATATATGTGTGTGTGTATTGGGGTGTGTATGTATGTAATATATATATATATATATATATATATATATTATATGGTGATATAATATATATACATCACATCCTATTATGTTGTATATGTTGTATATATATATATATATATATATATATATATATAGACACACACATCCAGTATATGTGTGATGTATGGTTTTGCACCCCCCCCCCCCCCCCCCCCTCCAACCTGGGTCCCTTTGTAAGAAATGTCCCAGACTGCACTTCATCATATAGCCGGAACAAGTGTATATGGAAGTTAGATGAATTGAGGGCCTGTAGATATGTTTGACATATGCAACAGGGCATTTCCCAGTGCATATAACCAATGGGCACATTGAAACAGTGAAAAGTAGACTAGCCCAACCAAATGAATAGTTTGTATACAACATCTCTTTGCCTATTTTTGTATTGCTCAAGCCAACACTGGGACATAATTTATGTAACATATCTTGTATGGCCAAACAAATAACTAACACACAGTCCTTTAACTCCTCTTGTTAGGGCAATTGATTCACATTCTATATGGCCCAAGATTAGTTGTGATTGTTCTTCACATGTCTATGGCAATTGTATAGTCCTACCTTAAATGGGTTGTATGAGCTTTTTTTTTTTAATGTCGCTGAGCTGCCATACCAAATACAGAGACTGATTTTTTTTTTTTTTTTATCTTTTATTTCTTAAGAAACATCAATCTTTACTAATTCTTGAATAACCTCTTTAATGATGTTTTCCTACTGTTTTTACAGAAGTAGAGGCTGGTGGTGGTTCTACAGCATTGACTGATATTTCAGCTCTGCTGGCTCCATTTTCTAGCTGTGCCTGTGAGAGGGAAATTGGGTTTAAAAAAAAAAAAAGACATAGTTAAGCAGTATGTATAGCGATATGGGTGAGCTAGCAGACCCATATTTGTCACAAGAGAAAGCTGCTCAGATGAACATGGTGATTCTTCTACACGCTCACTGTTATCTGTGTATTTACGTACAATGGTAACAGTGTCACTGCAGCCCTCACAGCAGGGTACAAGACTACTGAGCTCTCCCAGTAAGTTTACAGAGATACAATTTTCACTTGATAAGCTTCTGTCCTCTTCACAGGACACAGCAGGGGGTAAGGACACCAGCCCTACCCCTGCTAATACAGCTGTAGGTAACCTAGGAAACCATCTGTCAACAAACAGGATAGATAACCTGCTGTATCTTTAAAATCAAGCAAAATTAGAACAAAAATGTACTTGGTAAGAAAGTCTATTTATCTTTGCCTACATGTTGAAAACTTATCAATGAGATGGGAATACCCATGTAACATGTGTTTGCCTATAAAACAGACCAGACCAATATTTCAAGTGTAGTCAGGAACATTTTGCTATGTTATGTAGCTTAGGGTGGATTCACACCTTTATTTTAAATTCTGTCAAAAAGTGTATATTAGGGAAAAAAATGGAGATCAACACAGACTACCAGAAGTATAATAATTTCGTTTTTTTAAAGGATTCTTCACAGTTTATACTCTCTCTGTTTTTCAATAGTTTAAAACAGATGTCTGGTTTTTTTTTGTTTTTTTTTTTTAAGTCTAATATTTCTGCGCATGTGCAGAACTTAAAAATGGATCATTAAACGGACAGAAAAACAAATGCCCGTCCGTTTTTAGTTGTTTAACATTGAAATCAACATAAATAAGAAAACGGTGCTCCTTTTTTGTCAGAAATCTGTTTTTTTGTTTTTTTCTTAGATACTATAGTTCAGCGGATTACTTTATTTTCACCATAAACAAAAAATTGATTTCTGACAAAACAGAGCACAACTGAACTAATGACTTTAAAAACCCATTGAAATCAATGGGAGACCGCTTCTTTCCATTATAGTTCTATTTTTGGTGTCTCAAAGTGGAAAGAAACGACAGATTTCACAACGTAGGTGTGAATCCACCCAAGTTGAAATGATTGGGTATTTTATTTAAGGTGGCCTCTGTCACTGATATGTCTGTAGCATAAAATTACATTGCATGTGAACCGCAAGGAACATATCTGCAGCATTTCTACAGATCCCTTCAGACCCATGTGTGTGGATTTTATGGAAATTGTGTGAATTGAAAAAAAGTCACTGTAGTTAATGTCAGGATTTTGGTGCGGGTCCACAGAAAAATAATCAGTATCTGCAACCTAGTTTAACTTACTATGTTTAAAATCCACATCACAAGTCAATATCTGCACGAATTTTGTGCAGATTGTTTCCACACCATATGGATGATGATTTTTAAAAATGTTATCCACTTGGTGCTACTGTAAAAAATGCAGATTCCATGCGAAAAACTGCAACATATCTGCTCTGTGTGAACATGCCCTTAAAAGGGAATCTGTCACCAATTATTTTTTTTATTTTTTTTTACTTATTCAAGACACTGATCCATGTTCTTTTCTTAGCCATTTTTATTTTCTGATTGTAGATTTCTCAATTCGGCCTGCACTGCTTTAACAGCATTTAGAGAGATGCTTTACAGCAACTTCATGCACATATGAGCCTTAAGACTAACTTGGTCCCATTGGCTTCTATAGGAGGGTTTTCTTTGTGACCTGGGAAGAAGTCGATGTGCAGGGAGGGGGAGAGGAGAACTGGGACTCTCTCCTATTGTGACTGGTGGATCCTGTGTTATCTATACACATTGGCATCACCTTTCAGTTTGACCCTGCTTGTGCTGATAATGAGCAGACTACTGAAAATCTTTCTCTATAGAACAGGAAGTGTCACTGTTATTAGGCCTAGTGGCTAAAGTGAAAACTGCAATTATTAAAAAATATTGAAAGTGATATGGAAAATGTAAAAAAAAAAAAAAATAACCAAATATTATTTAAAAATGTGTTTAACATAAAAACGTGAGTTAAACAATAAGTAATTTTTTAATGACACATTCCCTTTAAAGTGCAATTGATTGCCTTTTACCCTGTGGTTCTTTGCGTTAGTATATGTACTGTGTATTTAAGGATACTGTGTAATATGTAATGCATTGTTACATAGATACTGAACTATAATATCTCACACTGTATTTACCTATTTAGCATTGCTGTGTTATAAATGTTATGTACAGCTTTACACATCACGCTAAAATCTTGTCACAGACCTGATATGTTTTTTTAATAATTATTTTGATTTTAGTGTTAATAAAATGTGTCATAGTAACTCTATACTAAAACTGTGTGTGACGTATCAATTACTGAAGAGAGTGATACACTAAAAGCTCTTATTATAAGTGTTCTTACTGCAGGTAGTATTGTGTGTGGATCAGAAGTATGCATGGTCTGTGTGTATTCAAAAAGGCTCATGGGAAATGAGTTACGACTCTGCAATGCCACCTATTCCTCAAGTCACATCCCACTCACTGAGTCTTGCAATGCGAATGGAATTAGTACCAACCTGATACTGTTTTTGGGTCCTTGCCCCTCACCAGTGCAGAGTAGAATGCTGGCTGGGTAGATGAGAGACTCTAGGTGTAGCTTAAAAGGAGTAACATCAGCCTAGGGAGAGGCACCATGTAGGTGGGTGGATTTCTAGCTCATTACTTAGGAACCTTTTTGAACAAATTAACATTTCAGTGGAGCAACTTGTAGTGTAAGGTGCTTCTCCTTAATGAGAAATGTTAACCCTTTTAGTCTGTGTGTTTGAATGCAAATCTGTCTGTATGGTCCATATGGATGTGTGCAAGTCTGTATACAGTGGGGAAAAAAAGTATTTAGTCAGCCACCAATTGTGCAAGTTCTCACACTTATAAAGATGAGAGGCCTGTAATTGACATCATAGGTCGACCTTAACTAACAGAGACAAACTGAGAAAACAAATCCAGAAAATCACATTGTCTGATTTGGAAAGAATTTATTTGCAAATTATGGTGGAAAATAAGTATTTGGTCACCTACAAACAAGCAAGATTTCTGGCTCTCACAGACCTGTCACTTCTTCTTTAAGAGGCTCCTCTGTCCTCCACTCATTACCTGAAGTAATGGCACTTGTTATCAGTATAAAAGACACCTGTCCACAACCTCAAACAGTCGCACTCCAAACTCCACTATGGTGAAGACCAAAGAGCTGTCGAAGGACACCAGAAACAAAATTGTAGCCTTGGACCAGGCTGGGAATAGATGCAACAGGCAAGTAGCCTGGTGTGAAGAAATCAACTGTGGGAGACTCAAGAGTTGATAAGTCTCCTGGTATGTGCTGGGATGACATCTCTCTCAACCACTGTCCTGGCCGACACTTCATGTCTCCACAGCGTACTCCCCCGCCCTCTCCCTTCTTATTGTTCTGCAATCTTTACCACACTGGTAGTGAATATGTGCAGCACGTATATACAGTACAGCCCAGCATTATGACTTCATGCTGTCCAGCTCTATTCCTCCTGCTTCAAGCCTACAGACAATGCATCATACCCTCTCTGGACACGTCAGTGACTGTATTATAACGTGGCAATGTGGTTTCCAGTGAGCAGTCAGAACATTGAAAAATCCTGCTAAGTCCCAGCTTCCTGCTCCTCCTTTGATCAGCATCTGTTCAGCTAGATGGCTAGGTTTGTTTACTTTATTCAGTCCTTTTCAGGGGGTAGGTGTACAACATGAGACTGTTTTATGTCTTAAGTATACAAGCCTGAGTACCTAAAAAGTACTCGAATGCTGTGGCATAGCCACGTTGCTTATTGGCAATGGTGCCGTTTGTCCACTCGCAATACCACCACAGCAGAAAACAAACCGTTCACAAACTATGCAGTTTCAGAAATACTGTCACCTTTGGCCTGAAAGCCAATAATTATCCATTTTGCACCTCTGATAAATCGTCTCTTTTACTCATTATAGCAGCAATGGATGTGTATGCAGGCAGCATATCACCCACCTTATATACCCACCAAGCCAGCTCAACACATGTGACTTCCTTCATGAGCTACAAGCTGCCGGCATCAAAAGTAGAAAGTGGTCATAATAATGTGACTCGGCTGTGTACCATTTGGTGCATGTTCACGCACTATATCTGGGATGTATTCCTATCTTGTGATAATCCCCTCTCTGCAGCACAATGCCCTCTGCTATCCAGGACATGCGAGCACAAGCTTTACACCCAATAATAGGATACGCCTCACAAAACATGACGGAATCTACCTTCTACGTTATTTTGTGACTCATGGAGGATGAGTGTGAATGAGCAAAAGTTTCCAAAGTTTGTATCACCCATTGAAATAGGTCATTAATGTTCCTTTGTGCAGACATGGGATCACAAATCCGGCACTGGCCAGAAGCTATGATGCTTCACCATTACATCATCCCGATATTGTTCATCATTGCAGTCAGTGTATACAGATCTCAGAGCACTTACGTGGATTAAAGGCCTCCGACACACCCTGCAGGTACAGAAGCCAAACATTTAAAACATTTGTTACAAAAACCTAAGTGTCCCAAACCTTCAATTCTTGACGTTCAGGCAACGTGGATCCAAAAAATCCAAACTTGCACATAACGCTTGATTTTTTGGGCAGCTGCTAAATGGTTGTATATTGCAGTGCCTCAGAATAGCAGCTGCATTAAAGGGAAGGTGTCACCAGAAAATGACCTATTGTTTAACGCATGTTTTTATTTTTAAATTCATTTATAAGAATTTTGGTTGTTTTTTATGTTGCATATCACTACCAATATTTTTTTTGAAATCCTGCAGTTTTCACTAGGCCTAATAGCCTTAAACTTCCTGTTCTGTAGAAAAATGTTCAGAATTATTCTCATCAGTACAGGCAGATGAAAGATGACACTAATGTGCAGGGCTGGACTGGCTCAGAGAAACCCCTCATTACAGTCTCAGGGACAAGGATGCACTCCCTTGACAATCAGGAACAAGTCTATACTGCCACTATACAAGCTCCAATATAACCTACAATACCGCCATATAGAGACCACATAGTGATCAGGCACCAGCTTAGGTCACATCACATGATTACAGCCCTGATCCATCACAGAAGTAAAATAACTCCTGACATCAGGGACTCACAGGGGACGTCATCTCTAATGGGAGTTATTCTGTTCTCCTTTTCTTCTCCATCTGGACCAAACCCTAGACCCTATATGTAGGTAGGTATACAGGGCCCCCATTAGGAAGGTAGTTACATAGATCCCCAGTAATTAGGTAGGTAAACAGGGTCTCCTCCAGTAGTTAGGTAGGTATACAGCCCCACCATTAATTAGGTAGGTAGACAGGGCCTCCCACCAGTAACTGGGTAGATAGACAGGGCCACCTACCAGTAATCAGGTAGGTAGACAGGGCTGCCCACCAGTAATTAGGTAGGTAGACAGGGCCTCCTTGCAGTAATTAGGCAGGTAGACAGTCGCCCCGGTAAATAGGGAGGTAGACAGGGCCGCCCCCAGTAATTAGGCAGGTATACACTCACTGGCCACTTTATTAGGTACACCATGCTAGTAACGGGTTGGACCCCCTTTTGCCTTCAGAACTGCCTCAATTCTTCGTGGCATAGATTCAAGGGGCCCAAAGAGTGCCAAGAAAATATTCCCCACACCATGACACCACCACCACCAGCCTGAAACCGTTGATACAAGGCAGGATGGATCCATGCTTTCATGTTGTTGACGCCCATAATTCTGACCCTACCATCCGAATGTCGCGCACAGAAATCGAGACTCATCAGACCAGGCAACGTTTTTCCAATCTTCTACTGTGCAATTTCGATGAGCTTGGGCAAATTGGAGCCTCAGTTTCCTGTTCTTAGCTGAAAGGAGTGGCACCGGTGTGGTCTTCTGCTGCTGTAGCCCATCTGCCTCAAAGTTCGCCGTATGTGCGTTCAGAGATGCTCTTCTGCCTACCTTGGTTGTAACGGGTGGCTATTTGAGTCACTGTTGCCTTTTCTATCAGCTCGAACCAGTCTGCCCATTCTCCTTTGACTTCTGGCATCAACAAGGCATTTCGCCACAGGACTGCCGCTCACTGGATGTTTTTTTCTTTTTCGGACCATTCTCTGTAAACCTAGAGATGGTTGTGCGTGAAAATCCCAGGAGATCAGCAGTTTTGAAATACTCAGACCAGCCCTTCTGGCACCAACAACCATGCCAGGTTCAAAGGCACTCAAATCACCTTTCTTCCCCATACTGATGCTCGGTTTGAACTGCCGGAGATTGTCTTGCCCATGTCTACATGCCTAAATGCACTGAGTTGCCGCCATGTGATTGGCTGATTAGAAATTAAGTGTTAACGAGCAGTTGGACAGGTCTACCTAATAAAGTGGCCGGTGAGTGTATATTGTCCCCCTATTAATTAGGTAGCTAGGGAGCCCAAATAGGTAGGCAGCTCATAAAAATAGCTAGGGAGCCCATATATGTAGCTAGGCAGCCCACAGGTAACTAGAGAGCCCATCAAGATAGCTACACAGCCCAGATAGGTAACTAGGGAACACAAATAGATAGCGAGGCGCGGTGGCCCGTACCCTGGTGGCCTACCAGGCGAGTGCCCGGTTAATTATATGGCCAGTGACTCCCTAAAGCTATGCAAAAATACGCAAAAATACACGGGTTATCCGTATTATATAGGGAAACAATGCACACACACAGGTTTTTAGGTTTTAAATTGCTGCTATTGGTTACTCTTATTTGTTAAAGTGGTTTCAAGTTTATACTAATAACTGTTTGTGGTCAACCCTCCCTTTATGGAGTCTGGTTATTTGTGTCTCATAATGTGACATTCCTCTGCGATACCCTGTATGTTTTAAATATTTGCATCTTTTTACATTTATGTCATGTATCTGATCACCCGATGTTAAATTTGCGGATTTCATAAATAAACTTGATTTTGTTTATAAAAAATTATATGGCCACTCCTGGCCTGCTAATGGATCCACAGGATCCACTAGTCACAATATGAGATAGTCAAAGCTCCCCCCCCCCCCCCCCCTGCACCACCCATGCTGATTTCGTCCCAGGTCACAGAACATTCCTAGAACACCACTATAGTCAGTCAGTGGGTCTGCTCCTGTTCACAGGATCCTATGTCCATGAAGCTGCTGTAAAACATCTCTCTAAATGGTGTTAAAAGCAGCTCTGGCAAGACGGCCGCCTCCATAATCATACACAGAAATCAGAATTAAAAAATCTACAATCTGAAAATACAAACAGCTAAGAAAAAAGGAATATGTATCAGTATCTGGTTTTAATTAGTATTAAAAAAAATTGTGTGGTAGATTCTCTTTAAGTGAATGCCTTGTGAAGTCACAGGTCTTTGCAGTTGAGCGGGCAAAAAGTAACGCAGGGTAAAAATTCAACATAGGGTGGATAAAAAATTGGAAGTGTTCACACACTGTTTTTTTTTTTTTTTTTTTTTGACTGCCGCTGCAGTTTTTAGCCACAGTCAGGACAAGTATAAATTTTTTCTTTAGATTTTTCATTTCTCTAAAATTCACTTCTGGCTTTATCTCAAAAACTGCAGTGCCAAAAATAATGGGGAGAAAAAACGCTGTACCTGCAGCATGCCGCACATAGAAAAAAAGCAACTGCTGACCCAAAAAACGCACCTAAAGCGAAAAAAAACACCACAAAGAAAAAGCAACAGCTGTAGTGTTTTATGTTTGCCTATTTGACTTCCAGCTAACATTTGGCTGCTGCCGTATTTGCCAATAAAAAAATTGGTTACAAAATGCATGCATTTTTAGCAGGGTTTTTAGACTGCATCGGGTGAAATTGCTGTTAGGTTTCTATCACACTTACATTCTGCATGCCATTTTTGGCCAGGGAAAAAGTTTTCTTTTTATTTAGGCTCCATGCGTTATTCAGTGTGTTTGTATAACCATTTCCTGATTTTTTTTTTGTATATGTATGTAGTATGTTTTACATTTCCCTATTGAATCAGGCTTATCTGCAACTACACAAAAAAACACATGTAACCACCAATTAAAGGGGTTTGTATCATTACCATTAAATGGTCTTCAGAATATAAGGGGACAGTCTGAAAAATAGCAACTTTTGCAATTGGATGTCCTTTAGCAATGCTGTCTTGTTTTCACTGTCTCCCTTATCTTCGTTTTCTGTAAACACCGTTCCCCAGTGCCGGTTTGATCGCACCTCCTTGCTGACGGCTCTACTAATTTACATTCTGTCTGGCACCCGGTCATATTCACGGGAGCATAGCTTCCTGCCTCTCTCACTCAGGAAATAAGGGGCCAGGCAACATTTCACCTCTGCAAGCCTGCAGCTCCAAATAACACAGAGATGCTTCTTACAATCAGAAAACAGCACAATTGTGCCTCGGTGCCTAATGCTCCTGCATGTAAACATAAAAGGGAGACAAATCTGTGCTGTTCTGGAGGAGTTTATAGAAGACTGGATTTAACTGTAACAAACCTCCAGCTGTGAGAGGAGAAGAGATCATTGCTCTGAGTTCCCATAGAAGACTGTCTTTGACTGAATGCAGGCCTGTGGTATGTAACAAACAGCTCTCTACAAAATTAAGATTATAGGGAGAGGAAAATTGACACAGTGACATGTGGACTCAGACAGAGAGGGGGAGGGGAAGAGCAGGGATGTGCTATCCCCTGTGCTATCCCCTCCCACTGATCTCAAACAAACACACTGAAAGTACAATGAAACAGACGAACTGATGAAGCGATAAATCCCTTTAAGGCTCACTATACACAACATTTTTTGGCTAAAAAAAAAAGTGGGGTTTTTTTTTGTTGGCTTTTTGTTGTTTTTTTTTTATAATTTTACAACCATCCTGAAAGTCCAGACTCAGGGGGGAGCATAGTGGGAAGCTGTGTTGATGAGTGATATATGGACCTAAGGAGATAAAGGGAATCGGTTAAGCAGGGTGG
Organism: Phyllomedusa bahiana; assembly: GCA_025379985.1. NCBI lineage: Eukaryota > Metazoa > Chordata > Amphibia > Anura > Hylidae > Phyllomedusa > Phyllomedusa bahiana. The sequence goes on from JAODAL010020028.1 coordinate 57,865, forward strand.
GGTGAGGGTATGTAAGGACAGGTCACATATGAGCAGTGGCCATTTTGTGAAAAGAAAAATTTCATGTAGCTCCTGTCTTCCCTCCCGGTGTTTTAAGGTAATGAAAAGCGATTGGTTTAGAATTTTTGACAGTTGGGAGCAGGGCTGTGGAGTCGGAGTCATCATAAAATGGACAAACTCCGACTCCCAAAATATATAATAAGTTGCAGGGCCGGACTGGGAATAAAAATCAGCCCTGGCACTAAGCCCCCAGCAGCCCACATACAATATCCGCTTAAAAAACTGCACCTTGTTCTCGCACCTCGCCACTTTCTAAAATAAACTACACTATAAAGCTGCTTTCACACGGAGCGTTTTTGGTGCATTTATGTGTTTTTGGTGCATTTTTGACGTGTTTTTGGTGCGGTTTTGTGCAGAAAGGCAGAGCAGTTAATGCTGTACATTTCTGCACAAAAAAACGCATCGAAAAAGGCACCAAAAAACGTTCTGTGAGAGATGCGCCCCCTACACACAAGCAAGAAAAGAAACACGTGGTGCAGAGAAACCCCTCATCCCAGAGTCAGGTGTGCCCACTTGATTTACAATCCGGGACAAGCCCACACTGACCATAAATAAGCACAAACTATAACCTACAAAACCCACCAATCACACTAACCAGTAGTCAGGTCACCATCACATGGATACAGCAATGATTCAACACAGAAGTAAATATGACCCCTGACAGCAGGAGACTCCACAGGGAGCGTTCATCTGTGATGGGAGTTGTCTCTTCTCCTTTTCTTTCCATTGGCACCAAACCTCATGATGTCTTCCCTGATGAGTCGTTCCCTTCAAATTTCTTTTCTGTCGTACCGCATTGCAATGTATTCTTCTCCCGGTCACTACTGGTCCATGTAGATTTTACAACTATTTCATACTAGGCTCATCTATCTTGCCAGCACTTTCCTTCAATTTCCCAACAGGGTATTGTTAAGACCCGAAAAATTAGAAATTAAAAAAAATGTCAGATAAGTGGCATGTTAAATTAGTATGACCCCAATTAGGTAGGTAAACAGAGCCTTCCTCCATTAATTTGGCTAGTAGACAGGGCCTACCCTGTTAACTAGCCACGGTAGCAAATGGCTTGTCCCAGTAATAGACAGGTAAGCTGGTGGCTGACCGTCAGTTAACTTGCCAGGTAGCTGGGGCTCGTCCCCAGTAACTAGCCAGGTAGCTGGGCTGTCCCCAGTAAACTAGCCAGGTTAGCTGGGGCCTGGTGTCCCAGTAACTAGCCAGGTTAGCTGGGGCTTCCCCCAATAATCAGCCAGTTAACTAGGGCTGCCCCAGTAATCAGTAGGTAGCTGGGGCTGTCCAGTAAAACTGAGCCAGGTTTTAGTGGGGCTGCCCCCAGAGTATCAGCCAGGTAACTAGGGCTGCCCCCGCTCGTAATAAGCTGGTAGGCTAGGGCTGCCCCCCAGTAATAAGCCAGGTAGGGCATCATATAGTAGGCAGGGGCAGTTTATAGCCAGGCAGGGCGATCATAAAGGTAGGCAGGGCAGTTTATAGCAGGCAGGGCATCATATAGGTAGGCAGGGGCAGTATATAACCAGGCAGGGCATCATATAGGTAGGCAGGGGCAGTATATAACCAGGCAGGGCATCATATAGGTAGGCAGGGGCAGTATATAACCAGGCCGGGCATCATATAGGTAGGCAGGGGCAGTATATACGAGCAGGGACATCATATAGGTTAGGCAGGGGCAGTTTATAGCCAGGCAGGGCATATATAAGGTACGCAGGGTTCAGTATATAGCCAGGCAAGACATCATATAGGCAGGCAGGGGTAGTATTTAGCCAGGCAAGGCATCATATAGGTAGCCAGGGCCAGAAAGTAGTTTAAAAACAAATAAAAATCATACTCACCTGGTTTCCCTCCTCTCCTCTCCTCTTCTCCAAGTCCGTTCGGAGCGGCCGCTCTCACCCGAGTGGGGGCCGCGGAGCAATCGCGCGATGATGTCATCACATCGCGCGCGTGCTGTGCGGCCTCCTGGGAGCTGAACAGACGGGATCAGTAGATCCCAGCTGTTCAGCCTCGGCCGCTGCTTGCACTGCGCGGTGCAGGGGTCCGGTCGCATATGCGACCATTGCAGCCCCTGTGTGTGTGCGCCGGCACTCGGGGCCCGCCGGGGGGAAACACCGCCCCCCTTGGTGGGCGCGCCGAGCCGGCGCTGCGGCCCGGACCCCAGCAAATGCCCGGTTTGCCTAAAGGGGCAGTCGTGGCGCTGATAAGTTGTCCTGTTAGTTCGAAGCAGTGCAATAGAGCAAGAGGAATTGGGTACGGCCAGTGCTACCTGCTCCCATATCTCAGCCTCATAACATGAGGAGGTGTAAGTGATGACATGAGCAGGCAATGCGCTGCCCCCCAGGGGAAAAGATTCTGCTCCCATGACAAACAGATTTCAGGCAAAATTTTCACTGATTCAAAAGAAAGTAGGAAAAAGTTCACATTCATCAAAACTGACTGTGGCATGAGGCAATTCCTTTATACCCTGAACATTGTTAGAGATGTTTCCCCTGTGTCACCGCTTTGCCCCAACCCAAGTTAGTTTAGAGAGGACCGTTCTCTAGCCTTTGGAAATAATGAGATCAGAGTGAGGGTCATGTATGCAGGATCTGGAGGTGCAATTACTATTTCTCAGAACAAATTCAGAGACTCCACAAATGTTCCTGCAGGGTTTTGGATATTTAAACATTTTTTGTGTTCAGAGTCATCTCCAATAAATATATTTTACACTGACAAGCAAAATGGTAACAATGTTTTGAACTTGTGAGACTTTCAGGCTCTATATTCTCACAAACATCCAACTTACAGGTGTTGTACATTGAGCTATTGTAATTTTATATTCAGTTCATCTTACTTATCTTACACATAAAATTTACTCTGCCAAAAAAGGTTTTTTTTAGTTTTTAGCATCTGCTTAGTTCTGCAGATTCTTTCCTGTGTAACTGCATTGTTACTGTTTTGCTCCTAAAAATCAAAATGTAATTTTTTATTATGTTGTTTGTATTTTGGTAAATCCACCTTTGGCTTTCAGCAACTGCCTGAATCATTCTGGGGCTCTGGATCATAGATCAAGCATGTCTTGACCAAAATTCTGATCCCAGGTCTTACTTAACATTACCAATGTTGGTGGCAGGACTGGACTTGGATACGAATTAAGCTTCTTCTTCAAATCTACACAACATGTGTTTAAAAGATCTCATAAACTTTGTTACCCTTTTGTTGTCATGTATGTTCAACCAATTTGCTTGATTTTTTGTATCATTAGGTGATAAAACAGAATGTTGTTACCATTTTAATTCAGTAAAGTTATCTCTTATAACAGGCGCCAGTGTATTGAGGGGATCAGGAGCGTCGAGTCTGGGGAGTCGGTGGGTTGCATTTGCCCAACTCCACAGCCCTGGGTGGGAGGTGGAGTTGTGTTGTGTCACAGTGGCTATTGGTGGAGATGGAGGTCCTCAGAGTTGGTGGAAAGTAAAGCTAATATTGGTCAGGAAGGGCCCCATTGTGGGGACCTGAAACTTCCAGGGTGGGTTGTCAATTGATTTGGTTGTAAAAGGTGCATGCAGTGTCGGGGAGGTTGGGCAGGCTGGGATATGTGTGATAGTATGGGGGGGACTGGGGTGGTAACTTAGATGTGGTGAGGGCGGATTGGAAAGAAGTCAAATAAGGTCATTCTGGGGTGGTTTGGTGTGGGTTGGTGTGTGGGGGGTTGTTTTGGGAACGTGGGGGGAACTGTTGGGGATGTACAAGAAGGTGTTGGTGGGCCAGGTGTGGGGGGGGGTAGGCGGGATGGGGAGGGGGGAGGGGGGATGGGAGGACTTGGGGGAGGGGGCCTTGGGAGATTGTGAGGAGTGGGGACGATGCGAGGGGCAGAGGGGGCGGGGGTGCGGCGTTGAAGAAAGATGGCGACGGACTCGTGGAGAGAGGGGGGAAGGGAGGGAAGGGTGGGGGGTTTGAGTTTGATTCGGGGAAGTGGGGGGGAGTCGTCGGGACGGGGGTGTTGGGTCAGTGTTGAGGTAGGGGGGGGGGATGGGGGGGTGCGAAGCCAGAAGCGGTGCGAGGCGGGATTAACCGCGAATGAAAGGGTGGGAAGGTACTGTGAGGAGCGAATGAAGTGTGAGGTAGTTTGCTGGAGGGGAGGGAAGCTAGGGGGGGGGAATGGAGATGGCGGTGGCCGGAGAGGGGGAGAGCAGCTCGGGGGTAAGCCGGGATTGGTGGGTGAGGAGGGAAGGTAGGGCTAGAACACGAGTTAGGATTGGGGGGGGGGAGGAGGTTGTTTAGGTGGCGTAGCGGGGGGTACTGATAGTGCTGGGGGAGCGGGGGATGAGGATTGGTTGAGCGATGGGATGATGGGAAGCGGAGCTGCAGCGAGGAAGTTGGGGTGGGGTTGGTGGGTGGGGGAGTGGGGGCGGGATGGCAGAATGGCGGGGAGCGGGGCAGGTGGGAATTGGAGAGATGTGAGATGAGCAGGAGCACCGCGGTAGATGGATGTCGGGGGGGAAAGAGCTGGTAGAGGTTATCGAGTATGTGGAGGGGGTCCCATGGGGGATTGGGTCGGAGTAAGGGTGGGTTTAGGCGTGGGGGTGTGGATGGGGATCTGATCGGTAGAGGGTATGGAGATATGATGGAGGGGGGGGGGTGGGGGAGGCTCGATGGGGTGTAGTTAGTAGGAGAGGAGTGGACGGATATAGGGGGGGTGACTAGATGTTGCAGGGGTTGATTGGGAGGAAATATTGGGGTGGAAGAAGGCCGGGGGGTGGATTGAGTGGGGAGGGGCGTGAGGGGTAGGTTGGGCGAGGGAGGGTGGGCGGGTTAGCGTGGGTCGAGGGGGGACGAAGGAGGTGGGGAGGGGGGTAGAGGGGAGGGTGAGAGTTGGGAGGGAAGGGCGGTCGGGGGGAGGAGGAATGGGACAAGAAGCGGGGGGCGGCGGAGCAGTGGTGGGGGATGGTAGAGGAGAGATGGTTGGGAGGGAGGGGGACGGTCAGCGGGAGGGAGCATGGTGGAGGAGTGGACTGGGGGAGGGGATTGGAGGGCTGGTGGATGTGATGGGTCAGGGAGTGGGGTAGCGGGTAGGGCGTGCGGAGGGCTGGAATAAGTGGGGTGTCCGGGGATTGGAGAGCGGGGGGGGATTGAACTCGTCGGCAAGGGGATACGTGGAGCCGGGAGAGGGATGATGGAGGATTGGGGGGGGTGAGCTGTCTGGAACGCCGAGGGGATGAGGGCTCGGGGGAGAATTGGGGGGGTGAGAACGGGGTCAAGCGGGGGGAGTGGGGGGGGAAGGGTAGGTAGCGACCATAACAGCAGGGTACTGGGGGATGGTGGTGAAGCACACGGACGAGAGCGGGGAGGGGGGCGAAAGGGCGGTCGTCCCGGAAGGGGTGTGGAGGGGGGAAGGAAGGATTAGGCGGAACGGTAAGAGTAAGCGTGATTGCAGGTAGGGGGCGCTTGGTTTGAGTAGGAGGATAAGATGGAGCGGGGTGGAGCGAAGATGGTAGCAGGGGGATTAGGGAGAGATGGGCGTGGATTGGGTTCGAGGAGGGATTGGCGGGAGGGGGGGTAAATACAAAAAAAACAAACAAAGGATCGGAGGGAGGTGAGGGGTGGGAGGGGGTTGGAGGGCGGACGGGGGAGAGTGGTGGTGGAGGATCCGATGGGGGAAGATGGCTTATGTTTTTTTCAATGATTTTATTCCTGCCTATTTAGATTCATTTTTTTTTTTTGTTGTTTTTTGTTCATCATTGTTGTTTTTTCAATGTTTTTTTGTGATCTACTATTTTGCATGTTTGCTTACTCATTTGTTTTTTTCTTTTAATTTCATTTTTATTTTTATCTATCTTAAATTTAATACCAAAAAAGGGTAACAGTTCCTCCTCGATCAGCAACCCCACGGTAAAGGCTTCCATTGCCACAGTGTTCAGGTTTTTATTACTTCCCCAGGCCACAGGCAGGAAGCAATGGAACTGCCAAACAATGCAGAAGGGTGTACTGAAGATTGTACCCCCTGATGGTCAAGTACCCTAGGGAGACTCAATATTAATGTGTTACAAAAAAAGAATAAAGTTCAAATCTCCCCCCTTTTGCCATTTTGCAAATAAAAAAATAAATCAAATAAAATTAACACGTACCCTAAAAATTGGAGTTAAATGTGATTAAAGCTACTTCTATCCAAAAATGGTATAAAAAAAGTACACTTCAGCCTGCAAAAAGTGCCCCCTCACTCAGGTCCATAGGTGTAAAAACAAAAAAGTTATTGGTCACAGGAAATGGCGCCTCAGCACAAATTTAAGTAACAATTGTTTACTTTTTTTAATAGTACTAAAAAATAAGGAAAACCCTACAGATTTGGTATTGCTGGAATTGCAACATAGCGCAAGTACATATTTTTTCACGTCACCCAACTTTTTTGCGTTTTCCAGTATACTTATGGATAAACGGTCGAAGACAACATTAAAAAGTTACATCGTGTCCGTTAATAAAAAGCCCTAATATGGTCATATGGTGGATGGAAAAAAAATATTATGATGACCAGCTGTCAGGAAGGGGTTAAGTCAATATATGCTTAAAAAAAAAAGTTGCAGATGTAATATTATATAATATATTATATATATTATTTTTTTATGATCTCTTATAATGTTCTTCTGTAAACTGCTAAGATAATAAAAATACATTGTACTGCGCTGCAGGGTGTGTTGGCGCTATATAAATAAGGATTACCATTATAAAATAATTATGATATACAAATTCTTAAATGAAGTAAGAAGAAAGCATTGGTGTATTTCACATGGACGGCCTGTTGTCTCAGCAAACATCTCATACTGTGTGTAATTTCCTTAGCCGGTATTAGTGAGGATGCTGGACATTATTTAATAGCTCCCATAGCTATTAATCTGCGGCTTCCAGCTGCTGTTCGGGGGGGGCGGCTGCCCCTTATGGGGTATGTTACTATTATGCATCTGTCCACAAGAGGACGGCAGTGCTCCATTTGTCACACTGTACAAGTGCTTCACCGCTCTGTGCTTCTAAGTTATAGAAACAGCTGCAAAACAGATTCCATCTTTACCTCCGTATGACCCTTATATAAATGTGCAGTATTAACCTGTACATCTGCTGTCTCCCAATGAAGTATACAGTTAGCTGCAACAAGAAAATATTTCCTATATTGTTTTACTGGTCACTGCCAAGGCTGGATCTCCAGTTGACACTGGTATCTAGATTTTTAGCGCCATAGTCCTAATCCATACCTCCCAAGTGTCCCTATTTTGGAGGGACAGTCCCTATTTTTAAACCTTGTCCCTCTTCGCTCTATAAATGTCCCTCTATTTCATTTGGGAAATAGATTTGTTTCAATAAACTATCTTGCTTTAAAAAGTATACGATTGCTTCCTCGCTGTATATTACATAACAAATTACTTGCTATTTCACCATTGGATACAAAGCAATCCTGAAAACGTGTCCCTTTTTGGCAGGTATGTGTTTGGGTGTGGTTAGAGGCGTGGCTTGATGTGTCCTTCTTTGCAATCCCTAAGGGCCACATATATGAAATTTGGTGTTTAAACACCAAATTTCATGCGCATAATAATAGCCTAGAATGCGCCTGATTTATGAACCAGCTCTAAATCACGCCACATTTCGGGACACGTGTTTGAAACTGTTTAGGTCTAAATCATCTTTTGCCCATAGTAACCTATGGGCAAAAAAGTGAGTTTTAGACCTAAACAAGTTCATACATGTGGCCCTCTAGTGCTAGTATGACAATTCTGGCTTAGGTATATCACTTTGAAAGTGGTTTACCTGTTCCAGCAGTAATGCGCCTAAAATTGCGTTAGCGAAGCTATAAATCTATTGCTTTTGTACGGTTTCTAGTTACGCCCCGGCTCCGCCACTCCCACCCAAATCAAGGCGCTTTACAAAGTGTGGCTTCGCTCTGTAATGCGCCTAATAATGGCGTGCGGGCCATTTAAAAATGTAACGAACGGGGCTGCGCTGGATATCGGGCTGAAAAGACGGCAGATATCTGGCGCAGCCCCATTCATACATGCCGTCCTAAAAGTTGGGAGGTCTGCTAATCTCTTGGGCCACTTGCATGCTACGTAGCATCTTGTGTTCTTGTTCCAGTGGACCCTATGGGAACTGATATTCAATAAAAGTCAGAAATAAAAGTCACTTTTGACAAAAGCCTCTAGAATCCATGTTTAAGTGAGATTCAGGCAGCGTTTTTTGCTGTGTACGTTGGTGCGTAAAACACATATTTTACATCGAAAATACACATCAAAGAATGCAGCTAGTGTCTTCCACTGATTTCAAAGGTAATAGGTGCTGCAGTTCATATCACTCTAAATGTACAGAGGGTAAAATGAGGTACTGTGCAATACTTTGCCAAAAATATCCTCATGGTGCTTGCCTGAGTCTTCATTCGTCTCCATGTGATGTTTTCTGTGTAAATTGGGATTTTCCTGTTGGTGCGTAAAACACATATTTTACATCGAAAATACACATCAAATAATGCAACTACAGTCTCCCATTGTTTTCAAAGGGAATATATGCCACAGTTCACATCGCTCTGAATGTAGAGAGAGTAAATAAGTTTGCCTGAGTAAGGGTATGTTCACACCACAGATTTAGACATTGATTTTGGGGCGGATTCAGCACTGAATGCTCCACAGAATCAGCATTCAATCCAACTATAGAACGCCCCAGGTTCATTTTACACTGACTCCTATGTAAAACCCCCGTGTCGTATGTTCTTTTTGAGGTGGGTAATGCTGATTTCTCCCATTCATAATACTTAGTCACTGCATGATTTGAGACACAAATATCTTAGAAGCATAACATTTCCAGCAACTCCTTACTTATAGGTATATAAGTCCCCTCAGAGTAGTGTGTATAGGTCCCACAGATAGAATGCTATTAGGTCCCCTCAATTAGGCAGGTATCATAACTATAGGGTACAGCCTCAGGACCAGTTTATATTGATGTTGGGTCAACTTCAGGCAGGTATATCAGATATAGGGTCGCTCTCAGGCAGGAATATAGATATAGGGTCACTCTCAGGCAGGTATATATAGATATATGGTCACTCAGGCAGGTATATAGATATAGGGTCACTCAGGCAGGTATATAGGGGCATTGAGGCAGGTATATAGATATAGGGGCACTCAGGCAGGAATATAGGGGGACTCTCAGGAGGTATATTGATATAGGGGCACTCAGGCAGGTATATAGGGGCACTCAGGCAGTCAGGCAGGTATATAGATATAGGGGCACTCTCAGGCAGGTATATAGGTATAGAGGCACTCAGGCAGGTATATAGGGGCTGACAATCAGGTGACCGACAGAGCTGACAATCAGCATACAGTTATATTCATTAGCTTTATGGGTCAAATATACAATGCTGACCGATAGAGCTGATCAATATAACTGCACGCTGATTGTCAACTATGTGGGTCACCCTGACCTACAGAGCTGACAGTCTACAGCTATATTGATCAGCTCAATGGGTCAGCGTATATTTGACCCCCTTAAAGTTGATCAATAAGCTGTAGACTGTCAGCTCTGTGGTCAGGGTGACCCACAATGCTGACAATTATTCTGCAGGTAAATTATATCACCCCCCCAAGACATTTCAGTAGTTTTATTGCAGCCTGAGCCTAGCCTCTCCAGCCCTAGCCCTAAATACCTAATATGGCCGCGGGCTGCTCTGCTAGTTCCGCGCGGGGAGTCACTGACTAGGAGGAGGAGGAGCATGCAGGCGCCGACGCCCTGGGCTACGCTACGCTGCTCTCACTCTGCCCCTGCGCAGTAACGCACAGGAAGCCCCGGCGGCAGCGGAGAAAGTCACTGAGCGCTGCCAGCTGCCGCACGCAGTCATTGAGTAGTGGTGCGGTGCCGAATCTAACATTACAACAATGCAGCGCTGCACTCCACTGCTCAGTAACACAGAGGAAGCCCAGCGGCAGTGGAGAACTTAGGGAGGCAGCGGGATCTTTGAATAGTACTCGTGGCGTCGCATTGTTGATCAGAGTAGATGCGGCGGCGCGCTACTGTGTTGATCGGCCGGCCAGGGACTGAAACACTCGGGGCAGCAGGCGTTATATTCGGGGTACGGGCCCCGGATAAAAATGTCTAGCGACGCCCCTGGTAGACTCGAACCATGATGAGCTATGAGCCAGGCGTCAAACTACACGTTCCATTGACCTTACACTACCGCTCTCAAAGGCTATCATGGTGCACAGCCAGATGGTAATGGAGACTGGAATGGAGAGCTTTACTCTTCAGTAAAAAGGCCCACTTTTGTCTCTGATGCAATGATAGCCGGAGATTGGTCTGGAGACCATGGGGGCAATGCCATGAAGAGGCCTTCACAAGCAAACATCACACCAGTCCTACTCCCAGGAATTAGGTGTGGAGTGGCAAAATGTAAAGTACCTGGACCCCTCTAGTATTCATTTTAGGTACCCTAATAGCTCGGTGTTACATTCATTTGGTCGTGGAACCAATTTCTCCATAGTGTCTTAGGAGCCATTTTTCAACAAGACAACGCTAGGCTGCATATTACTCATACTACTGTGAGCAGCCTGTGTCGCCTAAATGCGCTACCGTGGCTTGCAGCATCCCTGGACTTGTCTTCCATCGAGTACATATCGTCATTGGTTGGCAATTGCAAATGATCTGCCAGCAGACAGTCTTAGAGATCTGCCCAAGTGCATTCAGCGTGGCATAACACTCCTCAGATAACCATTAATAACATTATTAATAGCAGTCAAGGTGGGTAAGTGGGTGTATTTCCGCATATGATGCTCATTCTTGGTACTAAATTAATTGAGATGCTTTGAATATCTTGCTATCATTTGCATATCATTAACATGTTTATTAATTGTGTGATCTCCATAATTCTAAGACTATATATATAAGGAAAAACAAGGGGGCGCACAGAAGGTGAAGCACGTTTGGTAGAACGTATACAGTTGAGCAGGGCCGGTACAAGGCATTTTGGTGCCCTAGGCAAGTACAGCCAATGGCACCCCCCCCCCCCACTCAAAAAATGCCCCCTCACAACTACATTAATTCCTCTCACCCTGCACCAGGTCTTGTCACAAACTTTCTGCATATTCACATAGATTACGCCATCTCCTCAGCGAGTCACTACACAATGAAAATTCAGCTATGACAAATTTGCTTTTTTAAAATGCTCCCTCCATTTACCGTGTTACCCCTAAATAACAGTCACGAATAATCCCCCGATAATGGGCAAATCTCCAGACGAAGGATTTTTACTAAAAACACTCCTACAAAAACCCCAAAACCCAAAAATATTACTATTTAAGGATCAAATAATTGCCAGACCTGACCCACCCCCACATGTGAATGAGCTGTACAAGGTCTGATTACATATACCCCCCGCCATAAGTGACCCCCAATTTTTGTAGATATAGTTGTATGTAGATGCTCTCAGAAATATAAGGGATTTCATGCAGTTACATTTTGTGACTCACCGGAGAGTCTTTTTGACAGCGTCGTTCATTTCCCTTTTTTTTCCCTCGGTTTCACTTCATGCTGTTGCTCCGGCAATACTGTCCCTGCAGATTTGGACCAAATATTTTTAATCCTTCATTCCAGAACTCCTTTTTTGGGATATAAGTACCCCCAGTTAGACGGTATATGATATCCCCCTGTCGGCGGGTTTGTATATTGTCCCCTTGACAGGTAGGTATATGGGATTGGTCCTTCAGGCGGATATAGGCAAGGGTCACTCTAAGGGTTATTGTTTAGGGGACTCAGGGGAGGTATATAGATATAGGGCCACTCTCAGAAAGGGTTAAATGTTGGGGCTCGGAGGTAATGGGGGAACGGCAGGTATTTTGCTTAGGGGTAAGCAGGTATATGTAGGGGCCACAGGCAGGATATGGGGGTCAGGCAGCGTTTAGGGGCAAACAGCCGTATGGGGGGTAAGGGCGGGATTATAAGGCCACAGGGAGGCATTTTTGGGGGCCCAGGCAGGCATTAGGGCCCCCAGGGAGGTTATGGGGCCCCGGCAGGGGTATGGGGGCACAGGCAGGTTATGGGGCTACAGGCAGGGGTTTTGGGGTCACAGGTAAGTTTTTAGGGGCTCAGGGGGATTTGGGGGCCCCAGGCAGACTTTTTGGGGATACGTAGGCATTTTGGGGGCCCAGCATGTTGTTTTGGGGCCCCAGGCAGGCTTTTGGGGCCAGGGGTTATAGGGGTACAGGCGGCGTATGGGGGGAAGAGGCAGGTGTATAGGGGCCAGGGCAGGTATATAGGGGCCAAAGGGAGGGATATAGGGGGACGGCAGGCATTGGGGCCCCCAGGCGGTATTAAGGGCCCCCGGCAGGTGTATGGGGAACAGGAGGTTTGGGGCAAGGCAGGTATATAAGGGCCCAGGAGGGGATATAGGGGTACAGGTAGGGTTATGGGGGCCCCCGGGAGGGTTTTTGGGGCCCCCAAAAAGGGGGTTTTATAGGGGCTAAGGCAGGCGTTGGGGGCCACAGGCAGGTATGAGGGGTACAGGGAGGGTATGGGGTCAGGCAGGGCCCTTTTTTTTTTGGGGCCACGGGAGGTT
>JAODAL010020029.1:0-70481 GCA_025379985.1 Phyllomedusa bahiana
TTTATTTTTCCAGGTTGGCCCCTTAAAGCCCCTTTTTTTTTTTTCTTTTCTTTTTTATGTGTGGCCCTGTCCAAAAATAGACTTCCCTTACTTGATTGTTCAATTGACTGACCATCTGTTCTCAAGAATTTTTATGCTGCACCGAGTGGATTCGGTTTTAATGTCTATGCAATAGTTTCCATCAGTTGCTGCTATGCCGGACATATGTTTATTTTGCCAATATTGTCTCTTTCTCCTGAATGCTTATTACATTTGTGAGTGTAATCATCTTATTCTGATATTGTTTGTATTATTATTTTCTCAATAAATCTGGTTGAAAATGAAAAAAAAAACAAAAAAACCTGGAGAATGTATTAGCATATATGAATATGCTAATACATTACTAAGTGTTTAAAAAAAAATGAATAAAAAATAATTGTAAAACAGTTCAGGGGAGTTTAAAAAAAATTTTAAAAAAAACAGAAAAATTGTAAAAAAAAAAAAATTTTTTATACAAATTAAAATACAAATATTTAATAAAAAAAAAAAAAAGTCTACAGTCATAGCCAAAAGTTTTGAGAATGATACAAATGTTAATTTTTACAAAGTCTACTGCATCAGGTTTTATAATGGCAATTTGCATATACTCCAGAATGTTATAAAGAGTGATCAGCTTAACAGCAAATAATTGCAAAGTCAATAGTTGCCTAGAAAATTAACTTTTTCCCCCAAAACACATTTCAACTTCATTGCAGGCCTGCCTTAAAAGGACCAGCTAACATCCTTTCAGTGATTGCTCCATTAACACAGGTGTGGGTGTTGATGAGGACAGGGCTGGAGATCAATCTGTCATGATTAAGTAAGAATCACACCACAGGACACTTTAAAAGGAGACTGGTGCTTGGCATCATTGTTTCTCTTCTGTTAACCATGGTTATCTCTAAAGAAACACGTGCAGTCATCATTGCACTGCACAAAACAGGCCTAACAGGGAAGAGTATCGCATCTAGAAAGATTGCACCTCAGTCAACAATGTATCGCATCATCAAGGAATTCAAGGAGAGAGGTTCCATTGTTACCAAAAAGGCTCCATAGCGCCCAAGAAAGACCAGCAAGCGCCAGGACCGTCTCTTAAAAGTGTTTCAGCTTCGGAATCGGGCTACCAGCAGTGCAGAGCTTGCTCAGGAATGGCAGCAGGCAGGTGTGAGTGCACTGCACGCACTGTGGGCGGAGACTCCTTGAGTAAGGCCTGGTGTCAAGGAGGGCAGCAAAGAAGCCACTTCTCTCAGAAAAAACATCAGGGACAGACTGATATTCTGCCAAAGGTACAGGGAGTGGACTGCTGAGGACTGGGGTAAACTCATTTTCTCTGATGAATCCCCTTTCCGAATGTTGGAACATCTGGGAAAACAGCTTGTTCGGAGAAGACAAGGTGAGCGATACCACCGTCTTGTCTCATGCCAACTGTAAAGCATCCAGAAACCATTCATGTGTGGGGTTGCTTCTCAGCCAAGGGAATCGGCTCTCTAACAGTCCTGCCTAAAAAACACATCCATGAATAAAGAATGGGTACCAGAATTGTCCTCCAAGAGCAACTTCTCCCAACTGTCCAAGAGCAGTTTGGTGATCAACAATGCCTTTTCCAGCATGATGGAGCACCTTGCCATAAAGCAAAGGTGATAACTAAATGGCTCAGGGAACAAAACACAGAGATTTTAGGTCCATGGCCTGGAAACTCCCCAGATCTTAATCCCATTGAGAACTTGTGGTCAATCATCAAGAGACGGGTGGACAAACAAAAGCCAACAAATTGTGACAAAATGCAAGCATTGATTGTGCAAGAAAGGACTGCTATCAGTCAGGATTTGGTCCAGAAGTTGATTGAGAGCATGCCAGGGAGAATTGCAGAGGTCCTGAAGAAGAAGGGTCAACACTGCAAATATTGACTTGCTGCATTAACTCATTCTGTCAATAAAAGCTTTTGTTAATCATAATATGATTGCACTTGAATTTCTGTATGTGATAAAAACATCTGACAAACACACATAAAAAACCAGAGGGCAACAGATCATGTGAAAATATAGTATTTGTGTCATTCTCAAAACTTTTGGCCGAAAGGGTATGGGGGGTTTTGAACGTCATTTTCAGGGTTTTAGACCTTTAAAACGCAAAAAATAGATTGTTTTTCGTGGTGGGACTTGCCTTTGTGTGTTTTTTGCAATGTACCCAGTTTTTTATTTTTGGTTTCTAAAAAAAACCTGAAAAATACAAGTTCCTTTATATGCAAGTACAATAATTTTTGCATCTTACACCAGTGATGTGCCTAAAGAAAGACCCCTGGACCCTGCCATTCCCAGCTTAATAATTAGGCATAAGGGTATTCTGCGCAGCCATAATGAACAACTTCTCCTTTATAAAAGAGGGCACCTCGGCAACTTTATAAAACTCTTCATTATGATGAGTGTGTTTCTATATTTATGCATAGGGTTAAAAAAATATATGCTATAATTAAATACAAAGATTACTAATACTGTCATATCACTATTTTCCCCATTTTCATCTTAAAGGGTCATAAGTCAGGCTGCAATTTATTTCAAAAATCCCATAAGAAATGTCACGAAAAAATCATCTGTGGTGAGCTGTGACTCCCACTAATTCACCACATGTGAGGGCTTCGGAAACCTTTACAGCATAGCGGAGAGCCTTCTACTGTACTTGGGTATTTCGGTAAATCTCAGACAAAACAATGTCATCACTTAATGTGTATTAGTGAACTCAGTAACATGCAGCATTTGTACTATATAAGAACAGATACTAATATGCTGCAGGCCTTCTATGGAGAGTGTAAAAGGTTAAATATCAAACATCCTCACTGCTAAAATAATTTGTATCTGTGACGGGATGTTTTTCACGTTTTGATTTTTACTAGAGATTGGAAACTGCAAAACATTCCCTGTTTGGAACAAAATTTTCCACAAAAACATCATATTCAATTTGTTTGACAAACAAATTATTTTAACCAACAACTTCATCAAAAAAGTAAGAATATCTGGGATGTGCAATTAGAACTGAAACTTAAAACCCCAATTTATGCTAAGAGGCTTCCTGAGCGGGTAGACATGTGCAGCCACTCATTATCCAGTTTTTCGTAAGGTGTCTGCAGAAAGCCTATATATTGTCTCTCTTTTTTCCTAAAATAATCATTCGCTTTAATATCAAAACCAAAATTTATAAAAAAAAGCTACTGGGGCTCCTGAAACAGTGCCATGCTTCAGTCTCTAGTTGTGATGGTTCATGTGCTCCGTTTTCCTGCAATGTATCTTAACAACAAAAAGAACATTTCTACCGACTTTGAGAGCATTGGTGAGAGTTCACCGATTTAGGAGATATCTTTAGAGGTTTGACAAACACAGAGGTGACAAATCTATAACACACTGCTGCATATACACTATAGTGGTTGCATCAGAAATGTCACAATTGTGTCAAAACATGGTGCATTTGTGACCGCAATTTTTATTGTTTTAGTCACTTTTGCAGCTAATCCAACAGAGACGTGGCTTATCTGAAAGTGGTAGTGCTTTCAGAGGTGAGAGCATGGCCTGTTTTTTAGAATCTGTGCCACAAAAACGATTTCGGCTTGCTCAAAGATGCTTAGCAGTGAATGAACACATCTCAGTCACAATACTGTGTTAGGAAAGAATTAGGCTATGTCTACACTGCATCGGAAAAAAACGGCCAAAAAAACCCTTTTTTTCTCTAGAGGACCGGGTTGTGTCACACCTTGTCAAAAAAGGGGGTCGCTTCTGTTTTCCGGTCGTCCATAAATTGTATTGTTGGAAGCGGCAAGGAAGCGCCGGAAAATTATACATGTTTTTATAAATACACGGGGCCCCAAAAAAGGGAGAGAAAAAATGAGCTGTGTAGACAGCAGCTCGTCTTTCCTATTACTCTTGGGGGGCCCTGCAGGAATGTGTATCTTCGGCGCTTTTAAAAAAAAGAAAAAACGGGGAAGATACGAATGTTTTCTGGCGTGGAGAAATTAGCATAACAAATGCTTTATTTGCCCCCCAAAAATTTGGGGTTCCTTGTAAGTGGAAATGTTATAGGAACTATTCCATGGAATTAGGTTGTGATTCACTGTTGTATTCCATCCATTATAAAATCTATATGTACTTCTTCCAAATTGTTAATCACTAATTTGTGTCCTTAGTCAGCAAGGAATGCAGGGATTCCTGCTGATGTATGGATGAAAATCGGTGGTAACAATAAAAAAAAATTTTTAAACTTGGTTTTAAAAAATTTTTAAACACTTTTTGGGGTTTGGGGAGGCAGCTGCCCCCATAAGTCGATTACTGACCTTGATATGTTCCAGAACTGCAGTGGCCACATTAGTATGTAGATCTATGAGCCTCTTCTTCTCTAGAAGTTCTGGCAGAGAGCTGAAATGGTAAGAAAGGAAGGATGTGTTTAAGTATATACCCTATAAAAATTCAGGTCCCCCTCTTGCAGTTTATGTCTCCCTCACCTCACACAAGCTGGGAACCCAAATATATATATAATTAAAGGGAGTATTTTGGTTTGAAAATTCCCCTTGCCTCTGACAAAGGCACGTATTTATAACTCAGGGGATGAAAAAAATATTACAGCACAGGACCCAGTAATTTAAGAATTCAGAAATGGTAGTGTTATCTAACATTGTGTGGGAGAATTAATTATTACTATAAGTTATCTACTGACTTTTTAAACAGTTACCAAAAAGTTATATGTACATATATGATTTAAATGCTTTTTTGACAAACATCCTTTTACATTGGGGCCAAGGTAGGGGAAAAAAAAAAAAAAAGAAAAACCCTTGATACTTACTAAGCAGTCCACCACTGCTATGGAGTTCCTGGTGATTCGCTGCTCACCCTGATATGCTGGAGGGGCTCACACTTCATTGTAAGTGAATGGAGCCTCAGCCTCTCCTCTGTGTAAGGATGAGAACCCAGAAGTAAAGAGGAGCGGCTCATCTGCAGCTCTGAAGCAGCAGGGGTGGGGTACAGGTAGGTTGCGTCCCCGCGGCACAGGACAAATACCGGCCGGTTTGCCAGCCAGTATTTGTCCTGTGTTGCGGCCGTCCCCACGTTGCCGCGGTGCGGCGGGGGGGGGGAGCGGGCTTTTCTCCCCCTCCCATGAGGTGATTCATAATTCAGTCCGGAAACGGACTGAAAGAATGAACATGCTCAATGTTTTTTGAGCGGACCCGTGCAGTGGGGACTGCTGCAGGGGTTTTCCATAGAGCACAATTGTGCTCATTTTCGGCCGGTTTTTCAGGCGGTCTGAAAAACCGCAAACCGGCTGAAAAACCGGCTGAAAACCCGTGCAGTGGAGACATGCCCTTAGAAAACCTGATACTCACTTTTCTTTTTTTTTTTTTCCCAACCTGGCCCCAATGCTGTGTAATCTTTTTTTAATGGATAATCTCTTCATTATAGGGTGGCCAAAACTGTGTGTACATAGTCAATGTGCATCAAAAGAAAGGAAGGATTATTCATCACTGCACCACCAAATGAGTGTATAAATACACCGTACACTCCATTTAAACATCATCTGCCCAGCACTTACCTGACAGCAGAAGTAAGTTTTGCAGTGTTGTCCGACAACATACTAATGGCGCCTTCATCTTCACCTTCCAAGCCCTGTGACAGAAACAAAGATTCATAAAAGAAGCAGCAGGACCACATATCACAAACCTTGGGGAATAAATATTTAAGTGGTTACTAAGAAGGTATTAAGTCAGCATGCGTACCTGTGTGTGTGCACTAATACAATAACAATAAATGTGTATCTATACCACCACTTGCATTATTTCTTCCACTAAACATCACGTCCCAGGATGAGGAATCAATGTAACTGATCTACTTGTAGTTCACCAGTATAAATAAAAAATATAGTTAAAGGGAATGTGTCATCATAAATAAGTTATTGTTTAACTCTCGTTTTTATGTTAAAACAAAATTTTTTAAAGAATTTTTGGTTATATTTTTTGTAATTTTCCATATCACTTTCAATATTTTTTTTAAATAATTCTTATGTCCTGCAGTTTTCACTTTGGCCACTAAGCCTAATAATAGCCTAACACTTCCTGTTCTGTAGAGAGAGATTCTTAGTTTTCTGCTCATTATCATCACAAAGAGGGTCAAACTGAAAGCAGACACCAGTGTGAATAGATAACACAGGATCCACCAGTCACAAGAGAGAAGATAGTCACGGATCACCCTTTCACCTCCCTGCACAGTGACTTCTTCCCTGGTCACATAGCATGAATAGAAAACTCTCTAATAGAAGTCAATGGGACTGAGTCCGTCTTAAGTCTCCTATGTGCATGAAGCTACTGTAAAGCATCTGACTGCTGTTAAAGCAGTGCAAACAAGACCTAGTGGCCAAAGTGAAAACTGCAGGACTTAAGAATTACTGGAAAAATATTGAAAATGATATGAAAAATTAAAAAAAAAAAAAAACTGAAAAATGTGTTTAACATAAAAACAGGACTTAAACAATGACTCATTTTTTATGACACATTCCCTTTAACTCTAGTGTATATACAAAAAAGACATCCACATGACCATGGACTACTGTGATTTCTTTGATCAAAACAGACAGACATAATGAATAACCTCCTTGGCCAATTTACCAATATAAGGCTCTGTTCACATTTGCATTAGTTGTTTTCTGACGGTCAGAATAGTGCAGCATACTGCAGTATTGTATCTAGCAAAAAACAAGTGGCCAAAATCCTGACTGACCCATTATAAGTCAACAGAATAAAAAAGACTGGTCATATAAATCATGGCATCTGCATGAATAGAGACTGCTCTACTTACATAACTGAGAACTGTAGAACGGTCCCCAGATTGCATTTATGTTGGCAAATTTTACACTTTTATCTTATACAGATAAAAATGATCCGTCTTCTGCTTTTTCATCTCCCAGACCCTAACCATTTACTTTCTCATCCAAGGAAGGATGCCCCCAGACTCCAAAAATATTCTTTCACATTATTAGGAAAAAAGAGAAAACTTTCATTTTGGGAAAAATGTGGGTTCCCCATGAGCAAAATTTTCACAACCCCTCTTGTTCTCAAAAATGATAACAACCCATTCATTGGGAAAAACAGTCCCTGCATGCATATAAACCCCTTCCATTCCAACCATTATGAAGGAGCATTGTTATACAAGGGAAAAAAGCTTTGTTCAATGATACCACATAATTGCTGCCAGTTATATTGCAAAGCCTCAGTGACGAAGCAGGGATTCTCAGAATGCCGCTTGAGGTTGCTGCCAAACATCACTAGCTCAAAGCTTGTTGTATCTGATTAACTTTAGAGTCACAAGGCATTATGGGAAAGGGGCTGAGAAGCCCACAGCGCCCTCTGTTGGATGTAAAAACCTAAATTTGTTTTTGACCTACTAGGTCTTGAGAAAAGCAAAAAGGATTTTACCCAAAGCCAGTATTTCTCATCGCAGAAAAAGTGTTTCGGGATTTTTTGCCCTCACCCAGGCAGAGCAGAGTGATACACGATACGTTAGTTCGGTGTCCCCTTAAAGGGAGAGTTCCCCCTTCCTGAGCTCTCGATGTTCCCACAAGCCAGCTAGCCCCGCTTGCTCTGCATGATGGGGACAAAAATCCCAAACAGCTTTTGTCTGCAGATGAGAGATACGCTTGGCAAAAAACCTTTTTGTTTCTCAAGACCTAGAAGGTCAAAAAAATTGGGGAAATTTGTTACTCCAAAGAGGGCGCTTGGACTTCTCACCCCTTTCCCATAATGTTTTGTGATATGCAGATGCTTATAGAGGGCGAAAAGGCAAAAAAAAATTTTAAAAGCCGTTCGTTCGGGCCTCCCCCTTAAGGAGAATTTCCCCCCTTTCCTGAGTAACTTTAGAGTATCTCCCCAAAAAAAATCCCAGTGTTGCCACAGAGGAGCCCTGACTGGGAATAAAATTTACAGAATCGACTAACACAAACATCTATCCCTAAGCAAAATTTGAATTTAGAGACGAATGGCTATAATCATACTTGATAACTCTCCTGGAATGTCCAGGAGACTCTTGATAAACGGGGACCGATCTACACAAGTTGGCAAATCTCCTGGATGCCGTATCTTCATGGTGCTCACATGGTTCAGGCTCAGAAGCTGTGCCCCATCTGGAGGGGGATCTGACTCTATAGAATATGCTGCTTTACTGAATTCAGTCATCTGCTATTTGGTAGTTCCGTGATTTATGAGGTACAAGCACAGCTACCTCCTCCACTGGGCTGCTAGTGTGCAGCAATCATTAAAGGGGTTGTCTCCCGTCAGAGTTTCATAGATGCATCCTGTCACTTCCTAGTCAGAAATGTCTGAATTAGCTACAGTTCTGTGCATTTACCCGTGATAAACTCTGTGTTTTTTTAATTTGCTAATTAGTTTTTGATAGCTTAGAATTTTCCCCAAAACGGCTACAGGGGTTTATGTAAATAACAGCATTAAAAAAGCTTTGTTGAAATACAGAAAAAAAACAAGCTTTTTACTGCCGTCCAGACAAGCTGCCTTCCGGGTGTGATGAGTCACTCCCGTTATCAAAAAGAACAAACGAGGGGAAAAAAAGTAAACAGCGGGCACTGAGGGGGAAAAGAAAGACCGGGGGGGATAAAATTTTCTTGTACTCCTTTAAAAAAAAAAGATGAAAAAAGCAAATATTTGGAAAATGTCTTCATTTAGTGTTTCCCCACATTTTTTAAAGCTATTCTTTGTAGGAGACAACCCCCTTTAACCGCTGCCCAAGCAATACAAAACTGTTGTGACTGGGCGACAGAACACTTTTTTTTTTCAAATCTCCCCTTTTCCACAAGTCCCCCCACTATTTTCTGGTAGAAACCCCTGTTCTGACCTACAACAGCACTGCTGTTCTTCCCGTCAAAACACTGGATCCCCAACAGACTCCAATTAAAACAAGGTTGGCAGAACATTGTGATTTTTTTAAAAAAAGTTTTGACCTTTTTAAAATTTTTACCACAAACAATAGAGTGCATGTGTTTAGATTACTATATTACACAAAATAATATTTTGTCTTCTTGCTAATGGATTTAAAATTCATAAACTTTCAATATAAAAAACGTGAACATTGATTGTGGGGGTACGAAGAAAAACCTTCCATTATGGGTTTTCACTTTTTCCCCTTTTTCCCCCTTGGTTGCGATACGATTCAAATCTTGCTGCAAACCTTTACAACTTTTAGGAAAGGGCTGAAGGGGAAAGGGGGGGGGGGGAATAGAGTGCTTAAGTCTGGCAGCAAAAACTTTCATCCAAGTACTTTTTTTCTGATCATCCACTGAAGTACTCCAAAAATTGATAGGGTATCTCACAGTTTTTGGACTTCTTAGGGCATATTAACGACTATGTGTGTAAAATCAAAATTAAAGGAGCGTGCTTGTTCGTATTTTATCCCACAAAGTAACAACCAATCTTTAAAACCAAGGGGGCAAAATATATAAAAAAAAACTAGGTTTTTAAAACTCTTTTCCCTAGCAACCAACGAGACCCTTCATTTTTAAAAAAGCACTACATGAAATGAGAGGGGGGGTCGATTGGGTTTTATGGGGGCAAAAAAAAAAGGGGGTTTTTAGACCCCCCAAAAATTTTATCCCACATGGGTTTTTAGATCCAAAAAACGTATTGAAAAGCACTGCGTAAAACGTATCCAAACACCTACCCAATGTGTGGAACGAGTTTGGATACGTTTTCTTTGCAGCAGATAGGTACACTATAGTTTAAAATCGGGTGTCGGATACGTAAAATCGGAGCTCCCCTTTCATTTCATATAGGCGGGAAAAAAAAAATAAAGGGGAGCTCTGACTGGTTGCTATGGGCAACAAAGAAAGTCTTAGACCTAGGCACTTTTCATACATGGGGCCCTAATTCCTATCACAGACATTTATAGCATATACTGCACTTCTTCAGCAGCAGCATGAATTAGTACAGGAGGTAAAGTGACCAAGGTTCTTGAGAAAGGTGCGGGTCTCAGAGATGGAACCTGCATCTATGCAATATCCTGTTAATAGGTCATTAATGCTAGAGATACGAAAACCCCTTTAGAGTCCCCTCTAATCAGAACAACTTACTAATAAAAGTAAAGTGAAGATGGGAAACTTGAAAAACATCTTATTACAGAAAAATGCTTCTCTCAACTTAATAGACATCTGCACACCACTTGTATTGATCTCTTGATCACTGATAAAATCTTACAATAAGCAAATAATATTTACTGGAGATCAGTTTACAGCTGACCATAGAGCTTATGGAGTGGGAGGAAGAAGCAGCAGGAGAGACCTGAAAAAACAGAGAGAAGATTTGGTCCTCTTCTTTCTCCAACACATTTAAAAGCAACAGCACTAATAGAGACATAATACAGTAGGATTGTCAGCATTGCCATAAATCCAGCACTGCAGTGGGGGGCTTATAATTACAACACTTACTAGAACCAGCAATAACGTATATATTTGTCCCTTTCTGAAGCTACGCCGCCCTCCCCCTCCCCCACTCCATACACTTCTATAGGCAGCTGCTGTAACACAATCCTTCTGTGAAGCGGAAAATCTTTCACTGCCTGTAGAGATTTTCGCAATGAGAATGCTCAGTGCAAAAGGAGTCATTCTTCTGCTATTACATTATATTTATTAATATTTAAAAAAAAAAAAAAATCTTGTTTTTGATTGGAATACTAATTTTCGGGGAAATTTTTGGTTAAATGGAGGTGACATTAAGGGGACAGTATGTAGGGGTTTCGCCAGTAGTCTGGGGTCTTTCACCCAAAAAAACTGGCGCCCTGTTCTCTAGATTTATAATCAGGCGCTCTCCAATATTAGGTGCATTATCGGGCGCCCGTGGCATTTTGTAATACGCCTGAGATTGGGGGGCGTTCTGGAGGCGTGTCACACCACAACCATATGATTCTACACATTTATTAAAGGAAGATGGCAAAACTAGGCGCAAAACATTTAGAACAGGCACACCAAGTTAATAGTGGTTTATCTGGGCCCGAGTTTTTTTACTTGGGCTAAAAGCTCCCAACCCATACCCCAGTAGAACAGGCCCTAAAATTTGAATTTTAGCTATAAACCTTTTCAATAAAATTGTCACCTGGGCGCCAAAAAAATTAACGTCGCCCTATTTTTTATAAACGGCCCCTTAACCCCAGTTGCCCCGCCCCAGTAAACAGTAATTCTGGACTACGTCTTCTGCAAAGGCCTAAATTTTTCCCCAATGTGCTTGTAAAAAGTTTTATTTTTTAGGAGCAAACATTTAGCGGAAAAAATAGATGGGAAAACATTTTTAATCTGTTTTATATACAAGTTATTGGGGGTTTCCCCAACTCGCATTTTAAAAAATTTTCCCGTGTATGGGCCTACTTGTGAGAGAAAAACGGGTTCAAGACAGATAAATATAGGGTGGTGGCAAAAGGTATGCTTTGCCATTCACGAGTCTTGTTTATGGTATATTCTATGTATATGCAGAATGGGAACTTTCCTTATGAGGAAACCCTTAAGGGTGATGTTTTGATTGGCTTTTAGCCCCTACTAAAGCAAATTTATTCAAAGGATTATGGAAACTTCCCAGCTCCTTTCCCATAATGCCTTGTGATATGTCATGAATGTCTGAGATGGGAATACCTCTTAATACAGATATGGAACTGTTGCAGAAATGTATCTTCAACAACTTCAAATGGAGAGGGGAAGAAAGTTTACATAAAACATGATACAAATTTTAATAAATTTTACAGAACATGTCCTAAAAATCTTTTTTCAGAAAAGGACTTAAACTTTTTCCAATTTTTAAAGTGAAGCTTATTGGGCAAGGGGAACAAAATATAAATCGCAATACTCTTTACAAACTGGGTCTTTAGAATATAAAGAAATCCTGTACAGAAGATCCAGACTTTACCTGCCTTTGTGTTTTTCCAGAATTTATCAGCCACTGTTAAATCATAGGACTTCTTGTTTTTCTTCTTAGGCCGGGCACCAGAAGGGCTACTTCCAGCAGCGGACCCCTAAAATTTATCTTTTTAAATGAAAGTCCTACAACATAGAAGGTGAAAATTATGTACATTCGGTAAGTGTTGTTGGTCATCTGGAGAACTAGGCAAGAATTTAGAAGGAGTAAAAACAACAAGATACATTTGACCTTTATAATTCTACTACTTCCTAGCACTTCGCCAAGTAGCAGAGGAGGTTATAAACAAGTCCCAAGCTGTCGTCTTCCGTTAAGTTGGAAATAGGCTAATCTGAAGCTACATAGAAGGTACAAAGTGTGCTGCGTGTTTATTTACATGGGGAGAGGGAAACAGGGTCAGTGCTGACTGCGTCAATGTGCGTATGGTCTTATCCCAAAGATAGAAGGAATGGCAACATGCAGTCAGTTTATTCATACATTTCCATAGGAAATAAGGAAAACAGCATGATGCAGATTTTTTACGAAGGGAGCTCTTCACGGTTATTTTTTACGAAGGGATTTCCTGCTCTTCACGGTTATTGTGAAATTCAAAGTGGTCCCTCAAATTACATCAATCAGCATGGATAGATATATTTTATATAGATATATATTATATAAAATATATATATATATATATATATTCCTAAACTTACATATGTCCCCTAGTTACAAACAGAGACTTGTGGGGGCGTGGCTGACATTCAACACTGAGTCACGCCTCATGATAACCAATTTGCCAGCATTGCACAGCTGCACATGAAAATACAGAATGTTAGGAGAAATCTTCAAAAAAAAAGGGCACAGACAGTAAAAAAAAAAAAAAAGTGAAAACCCTTCCCTGCATTATGCAAAAAAAATAAAATAATTTGGCTGGATTTACATTTGTAACCCAGGGACTGCCTATATATATGTATATATGTGTATATATTATATTTTAAATATATATAATTATATATATACTATAATAATATATAAAATACACACAACACAATATACACAAAACCCCGGGATTGGCTAGTGCCGTTCTACCGTGTAGTGCAGTATTACAGGTCTTGAACGGCTCTTCACCTTTGTCAGGATGGTTCCATGTTACCGTTACAGTTCACTGTGGGCATTGTATAGGACCCTGAACAAACCCACACAGAAAGCAACATACACTAGTTAGGGATATTTGGCTTTTGGTTGAAATTTCAGGATAAACAAAACATCTTGAACACTTTTTTTTTTTGCACTTAATGAGACCATATCTTATCTTTAGATGCACATGTTCAACTGTTCAGTGTTTCGGTACTTTTTGCACAAGTTACTGATCTCGAACAAGGAGCTTAATGGCAAAATTCACAACAGGTGTCCCTGAATTGCCCAATAAATTTAGGGATCAATTTAAATTGGGATTTAAACAGTCCTCCTCATCATAATGTTATCATTTTGACATCTTGAGACCCAGACAATATCTTACAATTGATCAACAGTACTTCACCATTGGCTTTCACAGCCATCTTGTGCTTTCTCGCTCTTACAGTTTCAAATCCAGGGGCAGGTCTCTCCTCCCAGTAGGCTTGTCTTCCCTCACTGAAGAATGGTGACATGCCACCCCCACCCTGCTGTCTCCTTAGTCATCATCATCATTCTGTGTGAGCAAATGTAGAAAGAGTATTTCACCGCTCTGCAGACCTCCTGTAATGGTCAGTTCTCAGGCCTGCAGAGTGGTCATCTCCTCCCACTTCTTGTAACCAGAACACCTGTATTGATTCAAACAATTATAAATCCAGCCTGAAATGATTAAACAAATGTGAGAAATGCAAACTGCAAGCAGAGTGTATATGGCAGATAAAGAGACTGATTAATTGCCCAGATCCTTCTAATAGAGCCATCACTGTGAGAGGAGCATAGAGAGCTCATGCAGCCTTCATTACACAGCTCAGAGGGGATTGAGAGATAAAGGGAACACAGACAGACTGCCAGCACCTAGCAGAGCTCAGGCAGCCTTACACAGTTTAGAGGGAAGTGAGCACAGAGACCACAGGAGAGCCAATCACAGGGGGCATGTCCTACGCAGGGGGTTGAACTAATCAGGCAGCCAATCACAGAAAAGGGGAAGTGGCCCAACCCCAGGCTGCAGTTTTTGGTGTAGAACACACAGATTAGCGAATAGCTGCTATACAAAATGATTTAGGTAATAAAAAACAATTGCAAAAGCACTTATTTTTACTGTCCCCATGATTACAGATATGATCTTTGTAGCGAAAAAACCCTTTAAAGCAGAATGCTCTCAGACGGAAGTGGACACTGAGCTTATTGTGTCACAGAGTGTCATCAGCAGGTTATAACAGAGAGACTGGAAGAGTCACAGAAAGGCAAAGAAGTGGATGTACTTTGGCTCCATCACACACTCATGTAAACAATGCCCTGCGGAACCGGATGATGAATGCCACACAACTCCAGGCCCATTTAAGGGAGGTGAAGTGCAACTAAGTGTCACGTCAGCCCATTCGTCAGCCCATTCGTAGCCTCGTAACCATTTACATCAGTATGGCTGTGTGCAAGACGACCTAACCACATGATCAGGCACAGGCATCATCGTCTTGCATGGGCCAGGGAGCATCTATGCTGGATGAGGGACCAATGGTCCTTCGTGCTGTTCAGTGATGAAAGTTGATCCACTCTGAACAGAAATAATGGTCAGGAACGACGCTGGAGACATCAAGGAGAGCGCTAGGCATCGGCCAGGTCAGGTTCTGGTCAGGAACCCTTGGTGGTTGTCACACGCAGACCATGCTGATGTAAACAGTTATGATTGGTCCGACACTTAGTTGCCTCTCACCTTCCTTAAACGTGCCTGGAGTTGTGTGGCATGCTTCATCTGGTTCCGCAGGTCATTGTTGGCAATGAAACGGTTATCAGTGAGTGATGGAGCCAAAAGACGTCCACTTATTTGCTTTCTGCAACACTTCCAGTCTCTCTATCTTTGTTGCAACCTGCAGATGACACTCTGACACCTAAAGCTCAGTGGCCACTTCCATCTTAGAGCTCCCTGTTATAGATCAGCAAATTGTGCAAAAAGAACTGAAACAATGAACAGTTGGACAAGAGCATTCTAAAATTAAGGGATGGCTTCATTTAGTTTATTTAAAAAAGTAAGACATTTTATGTTCATCCTCAAATTTTAACCAAAAGCCAAATATCCCTAACTTTTTGCGAGTAGTGTTTTGCTTTCAGCAGCTTATTGTGATGTTTAAGTGTACAGACTCGCTTTATCTGTATTAGTTATCTACTTATATATATTTCAGCTTAATTTTTAGTTATTTTGGGTCAACATTTTGGGGACCAATTACTAGTTTTCCACAGTTATGGCTTTACATTACAAGGTTTCCAACGTATAATGGTCGTCCCTGATGAACTTATTTACTGTAGACAATTTAGTAGACAGTATGCTAAGAATTAGAAATCATAAGAAGTCAACAACAGTCACTATGCAGCTTATCCCCCTATTTTATCAAATGATAGCTTACCCATTTACATAGGTACATGAGGAAATACTACACAATCCCAGCAATGAAGGCTGTAAAAATGTTCTCTATCTGAATTCCATATACTCCATTTCTCCCCGTGCTCCTTCTGGATCATGCACAACTCTGCCCCAGTAATTTTTCTGTAACACTCATCGTAATACTACTTAACATGCAGAGAATAAACACCTGAGGAGGACATGCTCTCAGTCAACTTCAATCACATCTCTAATGTGTTAACTGGCTCAGGATGCCCTGTTCCAATCACCCCGCCACAGAAAAACAGCGCTCTCCTGCAAAAGTACTGCACACATGAAGACAGATGCAAATTATAACAAAAGTTAACCCTTTTTGTCAAGGAGATCTTTATAACTCAGACAGAAAATCATTTTTATCCTGCAGTGATTGCTAATAATCTCAAATGTTTAAAGGGGTTGTATCATTTCATTAAATGGTCTTCAGAATAAGGGGACAGTGAAAACAAGCAACTTTGCAATTGGATGTCATTAGCAAAGCTGTCTTGTTTTCACAGTCTCCCTTATCCTCGTTTTCTGTAAACACTGTTCCCCAGTGCCGGTTGGATCCCACCTCCTTTCATTTCATTGGCTGACGGCTCTACTAATTTACATTCTGTCTGGCCCTCGGTCGTATTCACGGGAGCGTGCATTCCTGCCTCTCTCACTCAGAATAAGGGGCCGGCAACAATTCACTGAGCAAAGCTAAGAGCTCCTCAGTGACACTGCAGCTGCTTCTACAATCAGAAAACAGCACAATTGTGCCTCGGTGCCTAACGCTCCTGCGTGTAATGGGCCGGCAACAATTTCACTCTGTACAGCTAGTATCTCCTTAGTGACACTGCAGCTGCTTCTACAATCAGAAAACAGCAGAATTGTGCCTCTGTACCTAATGCTCCGAGATGGAACTGTGCTCTGGATGAGATCATAGAAGACTGGATTCAACTGTAACAAACCTGCACCTGTGAGAGAAGAGATCAGTGCTCTGAGTTCATAGAACACTGTCAAGACTGAATGCAGGGCTGTAGTATGTAAACAGCTCTTACAAAATAAGACTGCATAGGGAGAGGACAGTGACATGTGGACTCAGAGAGGGCGGGGCAAGCACACTGACTCGGGAGCGAGCATGAACAGTAAAGGGGGGATGATGATGTCATCCCCCTTCAGTTAAGAAACACCCACCTGGGAGGGGAAGAAACGCCCCTGGATTTCAGGAACTGAGAAAATCAAGCTTCAAGAAAACAGTCAAACTGATGAAGCGATACATCCCCTTTAACACTGTAAGAAATCACGCACATGACTGAGCTACAAGTGCGACAGTGCACAGTAGTCCATTAGCATAAATCTGTACAGCCACCATGCACTGCTACACTGGCCCAGACAGACTCCATGTGGAGATATTCTGCCCTAGAAGCAATTCCTATGTACATAAGAAACTCGATCGAACATTACACAATGTTTTTATTCTTTTTGATTTGTATGGAATCCAAAATAAAAAACCTGTGTGTGCCTCTAGATGATATCGGAGGCATGCAGAGGCAGACGGCTGACACACTTCTCCATTAGCCCTATTACAACTGTTCAGGAGTTGTAAAACAGATCTGAATCTTTTCAGTACACATCTTGCTGCACATCATGGAGTTGGCATCGGACTAGTAAACCAGTGTGACCTCCAAGTGTAAAGAAAAAAAGGAAGTCAGCAATAGTGACCGATACGACTCCAGTTTTCATTATTAGAGGCCTTTTGAATATTTAAGCATCAGTTTGGATATATTTTCCAATACTTGTTTGAGATCTGGGTTCTCTATGCGCTAATAAAGAAAAGTAAACATATCATTAGGTTTCTCAAGCCATTCCATTATGTCCTGACCCTTATAACAAGGTGCAGTGTCCTGCTAAAAGGATCTGGCATGATCATGATAAACAAACATGGATGGAGCATTTGAGGTTCATCTTTAGGACATTCCTTAATCCAATGAAAGTTTACTATTGACCTGTTTGTGAATAATATTTGATCAGTGCGTTTTGGGGTCTGAATGTTCCAATGAAACAAAAATACAGTAAAATAAATCATTTTCATAGAAAAAAAAATCCTTAAAGAGGTATTCTCACCAACTGAATTTGCTTTAAATATGTAGGCAGAAATGAAGACTATTACCAAATGCATGGCTGTTCTGATTTTGCTCAGAATTAGAGCAGCTTTTATGAACACAAGTTTCTCTCTGTTACCAGCCACCTTTTTCTGCTCTTATTTGCTCCAGCTGCCCTGGCCGTGATGGTCCCTGCTGTCTTATCAGGGCACATGAATTTGTTCATGCTAATGATAAATGTAAACCCTTTAAAACTCTCCAGCCGTCTTAACTACTGTTGGTAGAGTTTACCTTCTGTTACCAATGACCCTCTAAGGGCAAGTCCCCAGGGCAGAGGACAAATACCGGTTGGTTTATCTGACCGGTATTTGTTCGGCTTTAGTGCCGTCCCCACAGCCGCATAGGGTGCGGGGGGGGGAGGGTAGGGCTTTTCTCCACGACAAGCTAAGAAAAGCCCTCCCCCCTCACATTGGCATGAACATATTCCGTCCGAAAACCGGACAGAAGAATGTGCATGTTCAATGTTTTCGGGGCGGGCGGCGGTTTAAAAAACGACCGGGCAGAAAACCCGTGCAGTGGGGACTGCTGCACAGGTTTTCCATAGAAGCCCGTTGTGCTGGTTTGCAGCCAGTTTTTCAGACGGGTCTGCAAAACGTCTGAAAAACCGGCCGCAAACCCGTGTCGTGGGGACAAGGCCTAACAGGATCAGCTAGGAACAGAAGAGCAGATATGCCAATCTCTGAGGTACAACCACCCAAAGCCCTGATCAGGAAGTGGGAGCAGGCTCTGTGAAACAGGATGCTGAGAAAACCCCTTTAAAGGTTCATGATAGCAGTTTTAAAAGGGTGTTCCCATCTTGCAATTTGATGGCATATCAATAGGATATGCAATCAAAGACTGATAAGTGTGGGTCCCATCTCCATCTCTTTTTGCTTCTATGTTTTCCTTTTGGTTAGGATTCTTATCTGTGCTGTCCTGGGTAGGCTTTGGGAAGAATCAGTCTCCTCCCCACCCCCTGACTGTTAACAAGAGTCCCTACTTACCCCTACTGTAAACAGAATCTTTTTAACTATTCTGCCATACTACTGCAGAAGGTCTACTCCTTCCCTGACAAGACAACAGACATTTATTGGCTGCCCCCCAGTGAACATGCAATCTCTATGGAGAGCTCTGGCTTTGTGGAGAATGATTGCATCCAACAGCATTCAGTATTATCTGGACAGGCACGTTGCTACGCACTCTGAACACTAGATTGTGCCATAATATGTATGTAAAAGGCACATAGTATTATTATTATTATCATCTATGCAGTGTATGTGATATTTTATGGTGGCACTTTAACTGGAAAACTGATTTCATGTTTTTTGTCCTGTATACCATTGGCTGAGACATATTTATAACCATCAGAAAGCCTCCTCACACCACTGTATAATGGAAAGTTATGCAACTTTCTGAAATTCTTATGTTGCAACAACTTGTCATTTCTTGTTTGTACCTAAATAATAAATGTATACAGACATAATACCTCTGATAGCCGAGTGTGGCTGTTACAACACATTCAGCCTGGACTCCAGGCTGATAGCATTTACATACATACTTTGTACATGTACTAATGAAGCCAGGGTCACAGCTGCATTTTTATTTCTGCTTTCTTTTGTTCCATAATAGGAACAGAATCTGAAAATAACAGCAGTGCCAGCTCCATTACATGACAGACACTAATGGCGCCTGACAACATTGACTATAATGGGATCCGTCAGGTTTCCATCACGGTGTCGGTCATTAGCCCGGACAAAATAACTCAGCAGTTTTGACAGAATCTACAATGGAGATTCCTAATGGAATTTCTGATTCAGATGTAAACTAGGCAGAACATGCTCAGCTCCTGCAGAATTCACTACGTTAAAGAACACTGAAGCAAATCTGCAGCTGTGAGAAATTAGGCCTGTTCAGTATTTAACCACTGGATGTACACAATGAGCAGATATTCTGAAAATGGTGAGAAACTGAAGCAGAAAGTTTTATAAAACTTTTATTGTTCATTGAATATGCTTTATGTAAGTAATGCTAGGAAACTTATAGTCTTACATAAATAGATTGTAAGTTCTTGGGAGCAGGGCCCTCATACCTCGTGTCTGATCTGCTTTTTACTGTGTAACGTTTGTTTTCCTTGTCTGTACTTATACCCTCTACATTGTAAAGTGCTGCGGAATATGTTGGCGCTATATAAATAAAAATTATTATTATTATAGACACCCACTGGATCAATTCCAAAATGGTGTTTAACTGCTGACTATGGAGGTTATATTATATATATATTCCAAACCTAGATATATCAGTTTCCTAATCGGCTAATACTAAATATACATTTAGATATAAAAAAAATCAGTCCAATAATCCATCAATTCATTAGAATGGAAGAACTGATAGACCCCGATTTCTCCTCTTATATGTTAAAAACAGGAAAATCAATCCACCTATCTTAATGCCCCTGTATCATGAATCGATTTACAAATTGGTTAAGTTTAAATTTTAAATTGTGCTTCTCTCCAAATATATGCATTATCCAAATTCATCACGAGGGATAAGATGTCAGACTTTTCTAATAAATTCAACCTCTATTTTTTTCCCAATACGGTATAAGATTTCAGCTCACACTAGATGACTGGAGACCTCTTGTGGAAGAAAAGAAGCACCAGATTTAAACTCACAAATGAAGATAAAAAGTATTTGATCATTATAAACTAGTGAAAACAATAATAATAATAATAATAATAATAATCTTTATTTATATAGCGCCAACATATTTTGCAGCACTTTACAATGTAGAGGGTATAATTACAGACAAAAGACAGACATTACAAGTGAAGCTACTTACAGGTGAGACACAAGTGTGGGGCCCTGCTCGCAAGAGCTTACAATCTAAAGGGTGCCTAGGGAAACAAAGGGGGAGAAGTGCTAAAAATTTTCAATGGCCCAGCCATGCTTTATAAATATGGGGAGGTTTACCTAAAAATTTGGTGACCCTGCCACATGACTGTACATCTATATACAGATAAGTGCCCGTGAGTGCCCAGTGTAGGGAGTGACAGATGTGGGTGATAGAAGGTGGGGGTTAACAATTAGGGGTTTTGGTCGCCTGCCTGAGGAGATGTGTTTTCAGGACACTCTTAAAACTGCGAAGGCTGGGATTGTGCCTGATGGTACGTGGTAGGATGTTCCAGAGAATGGGTTGCAGCAACGTGCAAAATCTGAAGACGGGCGGGGAAGTTCGGATGATTGTGTCTGTAGTTTGATGTCCGTAGCTGGGGCGGGGAGGCGGGCAGGGGGTAGACAGAGATGAGGGAGGAGATGTTTTGGGGGTGCAGCACTGTGGAGAGCTTTATGAGTGAGAGTGATTAGTTTATGCTGTATTCTTACTGGATGGCAACCAGTGCAGTGACTGACACAGGGTAAGAGGCATCAGTATAGCGGCTGGAAGAAAGACGAGCCTGGCTGCTGCATTCAGTATAGATTGGAGAGGGGAGATTTGCACAGAGGGAGACCGATAAGCAAGGAGTTACAGTAGTCAAGATTAGAATTGAATAAGAGCAAAAAATGAGAGTTTGAGTTGTTTCCACAGTGAGAAAAGACGGATTCTGGAGATGTTCTTGAGGTGCAAGTGACAAAGGGGCGGGGAAGGGATTGGATATATGGGGTGAAGGTCAATCAGAGTCTAGAATAATCCCCAAGACATCGGCCTGCTGCCTAGGTGTTATGGTGATGCCACACACAGAGAGAAATAGCAGATGGGGGTTGGTTAAGCAGATTTGGGGGAAAAACAAGAAGTTCGGTTTTGGTGAGGTGTAGTTGGAGATAGAGGGGACATGATGTCGAGACAGCGGACGGGACAGTCACTTTTGGTTTTGAGCAGTGCAGGAGTGAGGTCTGGGGAAGGGGTTTGTTTTATTGAGGGGTAAATAGCTTTGGAGGGGGGGTACTGGAACCCAAAATTACTGATGGTTTGGCCCAAAATGGGGGCTGTATAGTTTGAAAAGGCCCAGTGGCCCAAGAACTGACCCCTGAGGGACCCTACGGCAAGAGGGAGAGGAGGGGAAAGTAAAAACCTGCAAATGGGGGCCTAAAGAAGCGGTCAGAGAGGTGGGGAAGAAAACCCAAGCGGGAGTGCCCTGGATGCCAATGGTTGGGGCCCATGCTGGGGGAAAAAGGTGGTGACCCAACAGTGTCAAAAGCTGCAGAGAGACCCGGAAGAAAAAATCAAGGAGTTTTTTCCCCTGAGTTTTTGGGCAGTGTGGAGATGTTAGAGATTTAACTAGGCAGTTTCTGTGGAGGAAAAGGGAAAAAAAACAAGAAAAATTTTCCCTTTTTTTTTAAAAGTGTTGCTCTCTTTATTCCTCATGTTTAACCAGTCCTTTCCTATATTTCCCTTACAGTCAGGAACATTTAAAACGGTCATCTACAGACTAAAGGGCCCTTTTTAACAGAAAATATCTAACGGGTTTAATCAAGAACGTGTGGCCAAATTAAACCCGGGGCCCCCCGGGTTATATGTACATGCACTTCTCTATAACATGGATCAAAGGTATCTGCAGTGGTGATGCCAGACTTCATCGGTACTGCACCCTTCTGACCATACGGCTTGATACCCTGTAGTCTTTGTACAGGCACATGTTTTTTTTTTCATCCCGGTTTAAATGTGCAATTTAAAACAGCCCCACCAGAGTGGGCGGTCACATTCACTGTGGTTTTACATTTTTTGGGAAGGATATATTAACCTATACACAAAAAAAAAAAAAAAAAAAATGCATGGGGGGGAAAAAAACAGTTCCCCACTTAAAGGGGGTTTTTCGCTACAAAAAAATTGGGGTTTTTAAATTAAACAAGTTTCTTTAAAAAAACAAGCAGCTTTCCCTTTTTTATGTTCATTAAAAATGTCCTATGTTTTGGTTACCCCTTTGGTTTGGGAGTGCATCAGTTCTCAAATCACTTTTAGCACCCGACCTGTTGATCTTTATCCCTGGTCCCCTTTTGTGGTGACCCCTCGCTTTGAAAAAAGGTTTGAGAACAGAAGCCCCCCCGACGTATGTTTCTGTAGGGAAGGGAGGGTGGGGGTTTGGGCTTCTGTGTGGATTAACCCTGTGTGTGCCTGCTCCCTCCTGTCTCTACACAGTTTTGAGGAGACCCAGGGGGAATAAGGTGATCTTTTGTCAGTAGATGTAAACAGCATGGCCCCCTGGGGGGTTACTTTTAAATAAATA
Organism: Phyllomedusa bahiana; assembly: GCA_025379985.1. Lineage (NCBI taxonomy): Eukaryota > Metazoa > Chordata > Amphibia > Anura > Hylidae > Phyllomedusa > Phyllomedusa bahiana. Next base: position 22,861 of record JAODAL010020029.1, read on the forward strand.
AAATGTTCTGTGGAGCTCGGGGACTTTACTAATAGAAAAGGATCAGGGGGGGGGGGGGAAAGGTGAAGGGTTTTAATTTTCCCCTTTCCCCCCTGGCCTGTGCTGTTTTAGGAAAAATGTGATTTGAAAAACCCCATTTTTACAGATGCCCCCTTTTGTTGTTCTAAACAGGGTTTTTTTGGGTTGTGGGCCTTGAGTTGTCTGTGGAGATTTGTATGCTAACCCGGGGGGTTGGGAAACCTTTACATCCCCCCCCTCTCTGCTATTGGGCATAAAACATTCCAAGACCTTGGCTCCACACCATAGTTCAGCCCTCTCTTGTCTCTATGGGGGAGGCAGCAAGAGCTCAGCCAAGCACAGTGCAGTGACCCAGAAAGTGAGCAGATCAAAGGCAGGACACACCCCGGGTTTAAACCCCCTGGCGGGAAAAACCCACTCCCCCTCCCCTGGGGTATAGAAGGGTTTCTGCGTTGGAGGAGGAGAGCTGTCTGTGTGCTGGGGGGGGAGGGGGGAGGGGGAAAGGGGGAGGGGGAAGGGCAGACAAGAAGCACCCCCCTGAATTTTAAAAAACCCATGCTGCCGACAATTGGGAAATAGGCTGAAAAACCCGTAGTGAGAAAACTCCTTTAACTCCTTAACGAAAAGAAAAAGCTGGCCCTTTTGAAGTCGGCTTTGGGGCGGGGGGTCGCTCTTTAGAGTCGTTTCAGGAAAACCGGAGTTTGCGGCGCCCCGGGTGCTTTCACAGCCCCGAAACCCCGAGCATTCCCCCGCGAGCAACCCGGGAAAACGGCGGAAAACCCCCCGAACCTGGTGCTTTAAACCCCTTTTATTTTCGGGGTGCGTTAACCCGCAGCGCAATCAAAGGGTTCCCCTGCTTCTGTCGGGGGTCAGATCAACCCCCTCACCGACGAAACTCGGGGGGAAAGGCTTATCGGTCAGCCCCCGGGGAACCAGAGTGGCCCCAGTTTCTGCTGTGTACTAAGCCAAATGACTTTGGAAAGCAAATTTTTGCTGTCCTTTAAACACTGCCTGTGTTGACTGACATAGATTAGAATGTATTTGCTTTTATGAATATGTTTTTACATTAAATAAGGTTTTAAAAAAAAAAAAAAAAAAATGTAAAAAAAAAAGTTTAAAAACCCATTTCCCCTTTTTTGGGATAAAAAAAAAATAACAAAAAAAAAAAAATAACCCGTAAAAAAAAACAAAAAAAAAAAAAAAAAAAAAATAAATATTTAATAAAAAATAAATTTTGCATAAAATTAAACACCCATAAAAAAAATAAAAATATTTGGGATCCCAAGACCGTAATAAAACCCGTAGAATTAAGGCTAACAAGTTATTAGTGTGAAATGTGAATGGGGTAAAAAAACAAAAAAAAAACATTTTTTTTTAAAAAAAAAAAAAAAAAACTGCAATTATTTATAAATGAAAATTTTAAAATATTTCCCCTAAAAAAAAAACTTGTCTCGAAATAAAACGAGGGCCCCCATACAAAAATGTTTTTCCCTGAAAAAATAAAAAAGTTAAAACTGTTGAAAAAGCAAAAGGGGGCAAAAACTAAAAAAAAGTTTGGTCAAAATTTAATATTTTCAGGCGTTCGGCTTAAGGGGTTAATCCAATATGAGATCCACTAAACCCATAAAAAGCACAAAATAAAGTTAAAAAACAAAAAACAAAAAAACCCAATATATATATATATATACACACACACGTGTAATCTTTATTAGTACAACATAATTAAAAAAAATAATATTTATAAATAAAAGGTCAGTGAAAATACGCATTTGCCATGGGGGGAAAAATGTAATTTTCCCCTAAATGAAAAAATTTTAAAAAATTCATGGGGGTTTTCCAATATAATGAATGTGCTACGTATAAATTTTTTGCATTTTCAGGGGGGAAAAGGGGAAAGCCATATTTAAAATTTTTCAAATATGTATTTTATTTCCCCCCATAAACACTTTTCCCGAAAAAATTTAGTGCTGCTGTAGATTGCTGCACCCATTTGGCACTGTCACTTTGACCTTTTACTGGTGTGTATTGCAATTATCACCATGTATGTATATGTTTTTTGCATGCCATGGTGTGGCAGAACATGTCGGTGAAAAGGGCCCCTGGCATGGGGAGAAAAAAGTGTTGAACAAACCAACGGCATGGCAGAACAAGCTCTTGAACAGACCCAAAAAATTGCGAACATGTTTCCCGAAACCCCTTTGGGATGGCAGAACAAGTCGTGGAACAGACCTATGGCATGGGAGAGCGTGTTGCCCCCTTTAAAAAAGACTGAAATTTTTATTCCCAAACCCTTTTAAAAAAAAATTTTGGCCCTGAACTACACTTGTGTTCCCGCTTTTATTTTTACAGAAGCGATGAGCGCGGGTTTAAAATGGGCAATTTTTCCCAAAAAAATTCTTTTTTTCCGCCTTAAAACCCTTCCCCAAAAATTTTTTTCCGGGCAAAAAAAAACTTCGTTCAAAGGGGCTTGGTTTGGTCTTCAAAAACAATGTTGTTTTTTTAGTATGAAAACGCACAATATTTCCGCCGCTTTTGGGGAATCGCTTCACTATAAAATTCCCCCCGGGGCATTTAAAGGAGGTAAAAACTGCCCAAAAAAAAATAAAGGGGGAAATGTAGCCTATAAAAGTCAAAAGAAAGCGACAGCTGGAAAAAAACAAGCGAAGGGGCTCAGGTGGAAACATCATGACAGAGTGTGGAGGTGAGGGTGCTACCCACAGAAAAGCAAGGTCAGAGAGTGGCACAATGCTTTTCTGGAGGTGGAAAAAACGGGAAATGGGCCAAGAGGGGCCCCCAATGACAACATTGCCCCTAGGTCACGGGCGGGCAGCCACGGGCGCGGGCAAAAGGCGGGAAAAGTGGCCCCTTTACCCCCGTGTGTAGGTCACGGGCAGCACCACATTTACAGCATGGGGTCGGGCAGTCCCACAATGACACAGTGTGTTGGGGACGGCAGCAGCAGCATGAGGTCAAAAAGTGGCACAATGACATTCTGGAGGGGGGAAAAAAACCAGGGTAGGCCACGGGGAAAAGACAAGGGGACACAGTATGGGGGGTCACAACCCCAAGCAGCCACACCCCAAAAATGGGGGTTCAGACGTGGAAACAATGACACGGGGGGTTGGCCCACGGCCCAACCCAGCCCCCAGCACAGAATGAGGTAAAAGCCCATGGCACAAAGAAAACAGTGGGGGGCCCACGGCAGCCCACAGCGAAAGCATGAGGTGGGACAGTGGCACAAGGGGACATTTGGGAAAAGGGGGCCCAAAAAAAGGAAAAAGGCCAAAGTGGCAAAAAAAAAAAATTGACTGAGAGGGGAGGGACGGGGGGCGGGAGAAACAAAAAATGGGTCAGAGAGGGGCCACAATGACACAGTGTGGGGGTTTACCGGAAAAGAAACCAAAAGAAAGCGGGCTTTGAGGTCAGAAAAGTGGCAAAATTACAGAGTGTGGAGGGGGGTGGCAATCCCAGCCCCGGGGGTTTTGGGGGGGGTTTTGGGGTTTTTTTTGGGAGGGGGAGAAATTTGTCGCAGTTTTTGTGGCATCGGGGCGGGTGGCGGGCATCATAATAGGTCGCTGGGGGCAGTTAGTTTAAACCCAAAATCATTTCTCACAGTTTGGGTGAGGCTTTAATGGCTGATGTAGTCTGCGCCAAAAGGCTTTTGGTGTGGGGGGAAATCCTGGCCGATCCACGCCTGATTCATCTTGACAAAAGGGCAAGGGCGTTAAAAATTTCCCGTGGACAAGCGGGTTCCCTTGGGGGGAAAAGATGGCCCCCGCCCAAAAAGAACACCCGCTCTTATGCCCCCCACTAAATTTGGGGGGGGCAGGACGTTCCCACTTTCAAAATCGGCAAGTTGCGGGGCCAAAACCCCTCCAATTTTTGGGTGCCCAGTTTTGTCCAGCGGTTTTTCCAACTTGGGGGGGCAAGTGCTGTCCCAAGTAGGCCACCCCCTGTTTTTTTCAGGGGGCTGTCCAGGTCCTGCTGCTGCTGCTGGCCCCACTACCCCTCCTCATTGGGGGGGTGAAAGGAAAACAGTCATCCAAATGACCCCCAGACTTTGGTTACTGCTGATGGGCTTTGGGACTGTCCTACCCCCCCCACCTTCCCCCCGCAGCCGCAAAGGGAGTAGTACGTGAGCGGAAGAACCCCCCCGGGCATCCCCGGGTTTCCCCCCCCAAAGGAAAGGAAAAAGATGCCGCAAAAGGGCAGCGGCCAAAAATGGCTACGGGGGATTTCCCTATAGAAATTTAGGGTTTTTCCTTTCCCCTCAAAGTGGGAAAAAGGGTCCCAAATTTTTGGTCGGTAGCGAGGGGGCCAATTTTTGGGGGAGAGCCAAAGTCCCTCCCTCTGCCCCGGGTGCCCGACTATTCGGCTGTCACTAGCCCGGCAAATTTAGAAAGCGCCGGGGGCCTCTGCACAAGTGACTCCCAGGGGCTCCCTGCCCCCATCTCCATTGTATACTGCCCGGTGCTTTGGGGGCCCCTCTGCCTTTGTCTTCCCCATTCCCTCTACCCCCCTCCAGCTGCTCCTGCTCCTCCCCCTTTTTAAACCCGGGTAGGAAAAACCACTCCTTTTAAACCCGCAAAAGCTTTTGCTTCAATGTCCTCCTCCTCCTCCATTTCAGGGCCCCCCCCGGAATCATGTGGGGCCCTGAGATGTAGTCGCCCACGTCTCCAGTTTCCCCCGTCCAACAATTTTTTCAGCATCTGTTTTTCCCGGACATGAAGCGTGGAATACGTTATTCATCCCTTAATCCTGGCGACTGACAAATAACGTCGCCTCCCTCGAAGGCCTCAAAAAACGGCAGGTGCCACGCATGAGCCACTTTTGGGTGACATCAAAAATTAAACAGGGGGTACTTCTGTCTGCCGGATCATCAAAAAATCGTTAATGGCCTTTTCTCTGTTATACAGTCGGTCCAACAAGTGCCGGCTGGAATTCCAAAAAGGGTGGGAAAAATCGCTTTTCAAATGTGTTGGGGGGGCCGTTCTGCCGCCCGCCCAAAATCGAGGAGGGGTTCCTGGCTTTGTACGAATGGAAAAAGTGCAAAGCCAAATTTCCTGGCCATTTTTTAGAATGGGTTTGAAGATCGGTTGGGAAAACTTCAGGGAAACCTTTTTACCAAAACCCGATTGAAAAACGTTGGGGCCATGCAGGGGGCCAAAGGGCCATTCCCCCCCTCGGTTTTCAGTGCGGACACATGTTCCTTCCCCTTGTCCTCACCAAAGGTTTCCCATTTGCAGTTTGGGGCGGAAAAAAGCCCCACATGATTTCCTTTGCTGTTTACGCGGATTTGTTCCCTTTTCCCCGTGTGGGCTTCTTCGCCCCGGGGGCAAAAACCAGGTGTAGAACTGCGTGCACCGCTGTTCCCTACACATGTGGTATGATGGAGCAGTAAATTGTGGGGGCTGAGATGGTGGGGGTGGGGAGGGGGAGGAGGCGGGGCATTTGGGCAGGTGCACTGTTTTTACAACGTGGGGGGAGAAAGCCCGGGGTTCCTGTCCCAAATTTTTTGGGTGCCTGGGCCGGAAACACCCCTTTTCCCCCCGTTGGGGCCCAAAAAGGGCATGTAGTGGCCCTTACCGTTGTTACAGCTCCAGAAGTCCGCGGGTGCCCTGCACCTTTGGAAAAAAACCCATAACTCATGGGGCTGGGGCCCCCCTTCTGTTCTACAAAAAAATTTTTTGAAGTGCTGGGGACTGCCTTTTTGGAAAAGAAATTTTCAGCTTGGGGAAATCCCCCATTTTCGGCTCGGCACAAACCCCTTTTGTTCTCTGAACCTTTTCAGAGGCCCCCAAATTTTGGGAAAGGGGGGGGAAATTGCCGTAAACCCAAAAACTTGGACAGGAGCCCCGGCCCGCCCGCCCGCACCTTAGGAAAGGTTTGGGCGCATACTGTTTTTCTCTTTGCAATCACCCCCACTGAACGACCCGCTGGCGCCCAAAAAGAGTAGCGAGGGGCAGGGGCATCTGGAAACCCGGGAGAGGATGCAAAGGGAAAACTCCCTTTTGCAGAGGGGGGTTTGGGGCCATGACTGGCTGCAATGGCATGCGTACCACTGGGCGCTGCTGCTGCTGCTGTAGCGGCAGGATGGACCACCACATCTGAGCAAAGTTTCTCCCAGGCCACTGGATGGTGACGCTGCATGTGTTGACGCAGGGCTGTGGTGCCAACGTTAGCTCCCTGGCCACGCTTCACTTTCTGCTTACAGATTCTACATATACCCATATTCGGCTCCTCCGGTGTCTTAGCAAAGAACTGCCACACCGCGAGTATCGGATTTTACCGCCAACGCTCCGCACTGAGTGACTACTGCCGCCGCTGTCTCGCTGTGCCCCTGTGCCGCTACTTTCTTGGACCTGCGAAGTGGGATTTTTACCCCGTGGCCGCTTGGCTTCCGACCTCACACTGCTGCTACCCTGTTGACTCACAGCCACACAACCCACTTGCTGGCTGCGCCGCTGCCTGACGCGCAAGCTGACGCCCTCTTCTCCTGACGATGATGAAGCCCTTGCCTCACCCGGTCCCAAGTGCGTCGGCTACATCATCATCTATTTGTGTTTCATCGTCACTGCTGTCCTCATCACCGGTCATGGTATGAAAAGGCTGACCCCTCACAACATGACCTCCCATGCCACTCTCAACATCTATACTTTGCCGCCTACTGCAAGAAGCAGGGGATATTGGCCCCATTTCTTCGCTGCTAAGTAGCTGCTGACTGCCCTCCTCAAATTGTTCATCCTCGCTATATAGTGGCGCTGAGCCCAGACCACATAGTAGATCTCTGGCTGAGAGAACCGTATGGGACAGAGGCGGGTGGAGGACAGGTGAGGGCCGCTGACCCGCTTCCGGGCCATCCCAACTAAGGGTTGTGTCTGACGTTCCCACCGACTCTTGGCTGGGGTTGTCAGATGTCATCTGGGAGGAAGTGGATGACCTAGTCAACCAATCAAGAACCATTGGGTTGCTGAACAACACACGGCCGCTAGATGACAGCGGCAGTTGTGGCCTCACCGAGTGACCCCTGCTGCGACGTCCCCTTGCTGTGCTGCGACCTGGGCCTGGAATGTTTGTGCCTCTGCCACTCGCAGGTGAAGAGCCTGCCACCTCTCTGTCTGACATACTGTTTGTTCTAAAATGTACAGACACTGTTTGATGAAGATATCTGTATATGATAAATACACACCCTGTATTTGACGCCAAATGAACCCAGTAACAAGCTTGGTAACCCTTGGATATAAATTGCGCTCCACAAATGGGCAGGAAAAATTGACTTGTATGTGCCGTTTAAAAACTCTGTGTATTTTACTGAATATAAAAGCACAAACAGGCTTAATTAACCTTCGGATATGAATTATGCTACAGAATTTCTTCTGTGGCGGTGAAAAACAAAGTTTCTTTTACTGAGTACAACTGCAGAACAACGCTTTCTTGGGGTCAGCACACCAGCAAAACAACGCTTAATTAACCCCTGGATGTAAATTGAGCAAAAGAATTGAGCAACCACAGCTTTGGTTACTAGCTTTGTAGCGTGTTACAATTGCGTGTTTTCTACGCCACACAACAAGAGATAAAATTGTAATTAACTTTCGCTTGTGAATTATGCTACAGGAAAAATTTATATATTCTGGCGTTGAAAATGACGGTTTCTTGGGATCACCACAGCTGAAAACAACGCTTAATTAACCCCTGGATGTAAATTGCGCCAAAGAATTGAGCCACCACAAACTAGTAGCTTTGTAGCGTGTTACAATGCGGTGTTTTTTACGCCACACAACAAGAGATAAAATTGTAATTAACCTTTGCTTGTGAATTATGCTACAGGAAAAATGTATATATTTTGGCGTTGAAAATGACGGTTTCTTGGAGTCACTACAGCTGAATAACAACGCTTAATTAACCCCTGGATGTAAATTGCGCCAAAGAATTGAGCAGCCAAAAATGAAGTGGTATTTGTATTGTAAAAACGCTGTTTCTTTAAATGAATACAACAGGAACTGGCTTAGATCCCCCTTGGATATTCAATGTGCTGTGAGCAGATAGGATTTAAATGTATATGCAGCTGCAGTGGACGCACACTGGATTTCAGATCCAATACCCCAAAAAATTAGAAATAGAACGTTAAGAGAAGCAGTCTCTGAGACAAGCTGAGACACCCCACAAAAATCGCTGTATAAAAATCAGTTCTTCAGTAAGAGTTATTACAAGTAGCTGAGGCAGCACCTTCCCTGATCAGTACAGTGAGAGCGGTATGAGCTCCCAGCGTCGCGCCCGGACTTATATAGTGCGGTGACGTCACAGAATCCCGCCGGTCTCTGATTGGCTTCATCTCTGCACATGTCATGCAGGCTATGCCCTTCTTCCTCCCAGAGTGCTTTGCCCCATGTAGCGCCATGTGCTCGCAGCCATTTTATCAATCAAAAGCACACTTCGTTCACCCGAAGTACCCCAAACTTCGACTTCGTTCAGAACCGAAGTTTTCCTGAAATTCTAAACGAATTCCACTTCGTTAGAATCAATTCGCCCATCTCTAGCTGCTGGACACAGATACATAAAGCTAATGTTATACAGAGTATTTCTTAATTGGATATTACTATTATTTTATACAACACATCCAACTTAGTTTTAACTTGTGGGAAGTTATGATGTGTTTTAGTTGAAACGTATACGGAAAACTGTATAATGGAAGTCGTCTTATTTTTTAATGCATGGTATTCCACAATCTTTAAAACAAGCCCAAACACATTTAAACATTCAAATTTAAACTACTGATTGAGGGATATAAATGTAAATTTTTCAAAATGTTTTGCATGAAAATAAAATATAACATCAATAAACTTTCACATCATGTAACCAACATAAGATAGGACATCACTGTGGAAAAAAAGTCACAGCTATATTTCTATATGTTAAGAATACCGTAAATCCTTATCTATTGTGCACTTGCAAACCAAATGTAGTGCAGGGAGCCTCCAATCTACAATAAGCTGATAATAAACATTATGGGCGACATGTCCCAACTCGCCAACACCAATTTTTTGTTCTATTTTGCACCAAAACCACTTTTGACGCCATATTCTCAATGTAAATGAACTGTCGTACACCAAAAATAGGCGCATTATACTCCCGACACGACACTTTGTAATGCGCCTAAATATGGTGTACTGTACACCCCTGTCACGCAATACGCCTATTGAGGTGCATTACATATATAATGCGCCTCTGTCGCGGAATGCGCCTCGATAGGCGCATTACATATACTACCAATGATATTCTATGTGCCGCGAGTTGCGCAATGCGCCTTTTTTGGCACGATGCGCTTTTTTAGGCACATTAAGTTTTCTATGCAAGGTATACCTGACGCCAGGTTTTTTTTTGAGAGGATTGGACTTTCTGGCGCACTTTACATTGATTTAATGCACCTAAAACGGGCGTGGAAACGCCACTTTTCTGACGTGTCGCCCTATGTGTTTCTTTTGGTTTCTTCCCTTTCTTACAGGACATTGCAGTTTACTCCATCAAAATGAACAAGTGTTTTATTTCAAAAGGTTTCTTATATCCACTGTTTTAGAAGACAGATGGTTCTGCAGAAAGCAGTAGCACGTATGGTGTGCATATTTAATATGTATAATATGTTGCTTTAATCTTTAATTTTCCAGAAATGTTTATTAAAAATATAAAACTCACCAAAACATCATGCACCAAGGCCTGGTATGTCCATGTGTGGTGAAGAGGAGTGGCAAGGTCTATATTTCTATCCACAAGAACTAACAAAGGCCTCTGGAAGCTAAGGAACAAAAAAAAAAGGAATTGACTATTATAGGTCAGTAAAATTATCACCTCACAAGTTAATGCCTGTACTTGTCTTGATATGAATCAGTGAAAGGCAATTTAATCTCTAACACAAAAAGTTAATATGGACGATCATTAGCTGCAACTTTACATTATACATAAGATATATATAGCTTGTGATGTTCAAATCTGCAATATCAAACAGGTATTCCAGAACAGGAATAGGGGCCATGCTTCAATAGTTATATTTACTATTTTGCCATAGGCAAACTTAAACTCTATCAGTTCTCAATCTATAAAGCACTAAAACGTAACTTTTATATATATATATATATATATATATATATATATATATATATATATATATATATATATATATATATATATATAAAAACACTCAACCTCGATACACACTATTTTAAAAACCTGATTTCTAACCTCTCAAATTGTCCATTTCTAATTGTGAAAGAATAACTCCTTTTCTATTATCAAGTCTGGTGGAACCCCACCTTTTAGCAGGGAAATCCTATATATACAATGATTTGCTAACCACAAAAAAGGAATCCAAAACATCTTACTTGGGCAGTCATCCCTAATGGGCATGAAAAATATAAGGTTTCCGTACCAGCGGGTAACACAGTAGAAAGAGCTCGAATATCACAAATTAAAATGTCATGCCTGAGCCCTTGCTAGATTCACTTTTTTTTATTTTGAGACTATGCTCCAATAGTAACTCATAAAGTATGAAGTCCACACCATAACTTATTTAACCCCTTAATGACCCTGGACGTATGAGTACATCCCAGGGTCGCTAAGGGGCTTTGCAGGGGGATCGCCGCTAACACCCGGCCGTTACAGCGCAAACGGGCAGCGCCGCCCGCGCTGTTTAACCATTCGGATGCCGCAGCAAAGATGGCAGCGATCCGACACCTGGACATGGCAGCGGGGAGCCTTGTGAAGGCTCCCGTCACTCCCATGTCCTGGTTTGCCCCACTTCCATCGGCAGACAGGAAGTGGGGAAACCGCCATCTTGGTACAGTCTAATGCATTGTCTATGCAATGCATTAGACTGTATTGACAATCGCACCACCTAGTGGTCAAGCACCCTAGGTGGATTCAAAAAAAATAAAGTTTTAAAGTACAAAAAAAAGTATTAAAAGTTCAAATCACCCCTTTACCCATTTTACAAATAAAAACAAAATAATAAAAAAGTTACACGTTTGGTATCGCCGAGTCCGAAAAAGTCCGATCTATAAAAATATAACATCATTTATCCCGTACGCTGAACACCGTAGAAGAAAAAAAATTCCAAATGACAAAATTGCGTTTTTTGGTCATTTTACGTCACTTAAAAAATGGAATAAGAGTGATCAAAAAAGTTGCATGCATTCCAAACTGCTAGTGATAAAAAGTACACTTCACTGACGTCCGTAGGTGTAAGTGCAAAAAAGTTATTGGTCTCACAAACTGGCGCCGCGACGCAAATTTCAAAAATAGAAAAAGTTTGGAATTTTTTTTTACGGTAACAAAACATAACGGAAACCCTATATGTTTGGTATTGTCGGATGTGTATTAACCTGTAGAATACAGATAACACATTATATTGACCGAAGACTAAACGCCGTAAAAGCAAAACATCCGGAAACATGGCGAAAATAATTTTTTTTTCACAATTTGTTCCCACTTGGAATTTTTGGGCCGTTTCCCAGTATATTCTATAGTACAGTCAATAACACCATTAGAAAGTACATCTTGTCACGCAAAATAAAAGCCCTCATATGTCTATGTCGGTGAAAAAATAAAAAAGTTATGGCTCTGGGAGGCGAGGAGGGAAAAACTAACGTGTCAACAAAAAAAAAAACGCTGGGTCCTTAAGGGCATAATACAAACTAATACATTATTTGGGCAAGGTCGTATTACCCGTTTTATGGCAATACACCGAACCTTTCTTAATATGTGAGTATGAAAGCAAGCTCGCTCACATGATTAATCGTCCAAGAAGGACGGCGGCAGCTGGTGAGATTCCTACGGTCTTAGTCCTTTTTCTGAAGTGTTCATCTGAGTTTTTTTCTAGTTTCTTCTTCATTTAATAAAACAAATCTAGCCCTTCTGTTTTTACAATGGAAATTATTTCCTACCCACCGAAGTGGTAAAAAAAAAAAAAAATTAGGTGGCACTTTGTGCAGATTAGTAGAGGGCTAACCTCTGTACAGCTTATGAAGAACACTAGGAGCATAGAATTTATGCTCAGCATCCTTAGCAAGATGAAAGAAATCTTAGATGATAATTTGCTGACCAACCTAATGAAAAAAATAAACTTGAAGCTTTTATAGCCGTGACAATGTGAGTTTGTGGTGCTGGGTAGTCATCTAGTATTAATGCATGCAAGTCATAATTACACCCAATTTCAGGTGGCTTTAACATGACAAAATCTGATCTACTGTAGTTATTACCTGAACTGTCCGGTCCCAAGGTTATCTCCAGTGAACAGACTGTTTCTGGCATCTCGAAGATTTTCACGTAACTTCTTATCCAGTTTCTAAAGCGGAAAAGGATAGTGTTACCCAAGATATAAAAGAGACAAATCCATCTTATAACATGGGATAAATACACGAACACGGTAGTAGAAGCTGATCTGCAGTGTAACCCAGTATCTAAATCAGGCATCATCAAACTGCGGCCCTCCAGCTGTTGGAAAACTACAACTCCCATCATTCCCACTGTTATAGATTATATAAATGCATGATGGGAGTTGTAGTTTCCCAACAGCTGGAGGGCCACAGTTTGAGGATGCCTGCTCTAAATGCTTATTTTGATAAACTGTAGTATTTCTGAGAAATAAATAACGATTTCTACCACTCACCACCAAAAAACTCTTTGTAAATCAGTGACTGCCAATAGACTCACATAAGAATAGCACACAATAGAGTGTCCAAATGTCTGCTTAGGTAATAGCCACAGTTGAACTAAACTAGAAAAACAGCATGGATACGGGAAAAAGTAACAGCTTTATATTAAGGGATTGTCTTATGAAGATAACAACTGGCCTTATAAGGACATGTTGAGGGGCCCCTTCTCTAAGCAGCTCCTGTTCTGATGGACTTGAGTCACCTACATATCACATTGGCAGCTATTCATCTCAATACCACATTTGCTAAACACTGACTAACCAGAACATAGGTATGAGGACTTTTTTTTTTTTTCGCACACGCACACATATATATATATATATTTTTTTCTTTTCTTCTTCTTTTTTCTTTGGAGGGGGTGAGGGTGTTTTTGCATAATTAAATGAGGTAAGGATGAAATGTTACCTGTAGTACAAATCACAGCGATACCAAATTTATATCGTTTTTGTATGTTTCACTGCTTAAAAAGAACTATGGTTATACTCCCCTGAAGAAGCCACTGGAGCGAAACGCGCGTAGGGAGCTTGCGTGACTGTTATCATTTTGGGTAATATTGCTGAATTATCATTATTGTTTTGTTTCTATTTATTATATCTTTTTTGATCTATATATATTTCACTATGAAATTCTAATGATTGACTATTAGGGATTTACTATTTATTGCACGTGCACTTTATACATGTTCCCTATATGTTTACCTAATGTATGCAGTATATTTTATATCTGTATATATTACACTTTTTGATGGATTTTTTCTATATATCATATATATTTGGATGATGTTAATATGGATTTCTATCATTTTTATATTGAGTATATTGCCCTTTTGATACAGTTTCTTCCCCATTTTCTGTATTTTTAAGATATTGTTGTAATGTTTTGATACTTTTTGCTTCAATAAAAAATATTGTTTTATGGATACTTGTTTCTTCTGATTGTTTCAGTTTATTTGATTTCTATTGAGTTAATCGGAAATAGATTATTTTTCGGTTCTTTCTTGTTGTAGATTGCTTAAAAAAAACAACTTTAGTAACAAAGTGACAAAAAACAAGAAAAGTAAAAATAAAAGCAATTCCGAAAGCTTTACTTTCTACAACGTGAACTGTGCAAGATAAATAAGGTGATATTTTAAAAGACAGCACTTTTACAGGCACAGCCATATAAATTATGTTTAATATTTTTTTTAACATTTTTTTTTTTTTAATTATATTTAAGAAAAAATCTACTGTTTTTCTACTTTTAGTCCACCCTAGGACTATACTTCAATACTAATGGGCACTGAACATGAAAGCATATTTTCTGTGAATGTCAGGCAGAGGAGAGCTGTAGAAGCACATGCGTCAAAAAAAGTGCCATCCCCTAAAGTCTCAGTACACAAAATAGAAAGATTACTGCCCTGCACTACTTTTTATCTAACAATAAGATCCTTACATACATACATATAAAATAGTCTGTATATACAAAATGACATGAGGTCCCTTTGAAGAAAAAGTAAACATGTAAAGCAGCATTTAAACTCCTACGTTATTATTTAAGAGTAGGACACATGATAAACTGCCTTTAAAGGGGTTTTCTCACTACAAAGATTAGTTTTCAATTTGCAGGGAATGGTATATTAAGACTTTTACTAAATACATTGTTCTCTTGATATTGCACTGGTCATGAAGTTCAAGAGATTTTATCTGCTCTGAGTGCACACAATTCTCTCAAGGTCACCATTCTGCTCTCCCTTCCTGATTAGACACAGAACAGCTAGTGACGACACCATGGTCTGATGGTGAAGAGACTCTCTCTAACAAGATTAGCTTGTTAACTTTGATAAGCAGTTGTTTTCACTGTAGCAGTCTATAACGTTGTTGAACTACAGATAAAATCTCCTGCACTCATGTTACTATAACGATCAGCTAGTTATAGAGAAGCTAAATGTGCTAACAACTGCTATAGAACCACCCACAGTTTGACTAGGCAGTGTTAGTCTGAAGCTGCCTGTAACTTTGTGAAACAGCATGGTGAGAAAACCCTTTTAATGTCCTGCTCTCCAGCTGCTCAGTGCTTAGATCACACTGCAGCTCCTCCTGTAAGTGTATGAGAAGCAGAACACATACTGATGACTGACTAGCGAGTACTTCTAAATAGGGGGCATTCACTTCTATTATCCCTGGATCCCCACATAAACGTCGGGAAGAAGTGATACTTCTTTCATCCAGCGTTCAATATGCGTCGGGGAATATTGTGGGGTGCATTTCGGGCGTATTGCAGAGCAATTACACGCCGATATACGCCCCGCAATTATGCCATGTGAACATACCCTTACATGCATGGAGGATACAAGGGAAACCTTCGGTGAACAAACCCCTTTAATGTCCCAATTTGAATAATTATAAATGGAATTCTCACCACTGCGACCATCTCGGCAGCATTGCCTCTTGGACATCTAATGATGGGTACTGCCCCTAAGGGAAAAAAAGCAAAAGTTCAATAAAGTTTACACATTTGCCACTGACAAACTCACACCTACTTATTAATATCAAATTTCAATCTCATCTATAGTGCAGAGAGCTTCAGAGTTTAAAGTAAACAAAAGTAATTAGTCTCCTTTGTTTGTTAGAGATAACACACTCTGTTTTTAAATTGCCAGCAGTCCTGTGTGCCGACCTGTGATGATGTCATTCCCTGCTATCAGATCAGAGAGAGAAGGGGAGAGCAGGTTGGTAACCAGATAAACCTGTGTGCACTCAAAGCAGATAAAATATCTCTTATCTCTTCAACAAATTAAAATAAACAAAGCAATATATTTGGAAAAAAGCCTTCATTCCTCACATGTTGAAAGCTAATCTTTGTTGACAGACAACCCCTTTAAACTTGTATGTACCTAAGCTGCTGAAAGTGTGATGCATCTTATCCATATACACAGGCACAGCTCATACATACACAACCTATAAAATCATAATGCAATCGAAGAGAAAACTATACTTTTTAAACCAAATACAACGATGATGCATCACTGGCATTTTGGAGATGAGCACAATCTGCTTGCCTGCCCCTCCTGTTTCACATCTAGTGCACCGCACAGGAACCTCCAAGACCTTAACTCTTGCACTCTCTCCAACTCTTTTGCACCGATTTCTACTATATCCTTGTTTGATGGCCCAGATGCAGCCACTGCTTTCAACGACAACACATTCACCCCCACTCTTGATTTGGTTGCCCCTCTCACGCACAACAGAACCCACAAAATCAATAGACAACCCTGGCACACAGATCCGACTAAAGTTTTAGAATTGATGAATGCTACTGGAGGAAAACCCGTTTCAAAGACTACTTTGCATCATAAAAACAATCACTCCTCAAATTCAAGTCTGCACTTAGCTCTGGCAAACAGGATTACTAACTTACTTACATATCCTCTCTGCTTCACAAGCCTAGACAACTATTCAACATCTTCCACTCTTTCCTCCATCTCCCAGCACTCCCTCTGCATCTCTCCTCTCAGCAGATGATTTTGCCACTCGCTTCCTAAACAAGTTCAATATCAGGAAAAGCTTCAACTCACAGACCCCACTGCCCACCTCTACATCTGCAGAATACTCTTCTCCCTTAAAGGGGTTGTTCCCCTAGAAGATCATATTGAAAAAGTGGGGACCAAAAATCTAAGGATGTACGTCCCTTGGTTACTATTTGGGAAAATGCTACGGTTTTAGAGAACGTGCTGGTTTACATGTGCTTAGCAACGGTGTTTGTTTACTGGCAGGAAGCATTCTGTCCTGCCCAGGTCGTGCACATGCAAAGGAAAGGCAGTTAAGAGGAAAGGGGGCAGGGATGTGTGTATTGGCAGCAAGGAGGAGAAGCAGTGAGTAGGACATGCAGGGGGTTGTGTGTATTGTATCCTCTTCACTGCTTCTCCTCCTTGCCTGCCAATACACACATCCCGCCCCTCCAAAAAAACCCTTCCCCTTTCCCTTTTGCATTTGCACCCCCTTTGGGCAGGACAAATGCTTCCCTGACCATAAAAAAAACCTTTTTGCTAAGCAAATGTAAACCACCCCTTTCTCAAAAACCTTTTAGCATTTTGGGCCAATAGTAACCAAGGACATCATCCTTAGTTTTTGGGCCCCCCACATTTTCAACTAAAATCTTCGAAGTGAAAAACCCCCTTTTTAATGACCCTACTGCTTGAGGGGGTGGGTTTTAAAAGGGTCTTTTGCCACAGAGAGCGAAAAAGATGTCATTTTAGAAAGGAGTTTTGCGGCTTGAAGCGCTGCAGTGGTGCTTTACAACGGGGTGTCTGCCCTGACTGCTGCCTGGTTATACTGACAAAGAAGGAAATAAAATTAGCATACTTTGAATATGTAATACATAATTTTTTTTAAAAAAAAAATTGTTAGTTACTCCCAAAAAGGGGGTTTAAAAAAAAAAAATTTGGCTTCCGGTTCCGGCCTGCCGAGAGAGGATGTAAGGCCCCCGGGGCTCCCTTTCACCCACCAGCCCAACTTAGCAAATAGTTTGCGATCCGCACCCCAAAACCGGGCCCCAAACCCCCAAGGGGCCTACCAAAAACACGGGGGAAAACCAAACCCAAATAAAAAGGAACCCTTCCGCTGACACCACGGAGCGTGTTTCACCCCCGATCCCCCCGGCGCGGGAAACCAAGTGGCCCCCGGGACCCCGCGCGCACGGGCGGGAAAGCACAGCTCACATCACCCAAATCCAGAAAAGCCCCCCCGCATTTTAACCGGGGGCCCGGGCCAACAGCAACCCCCGGGGGGAAAGAAAAACTGCGAAAGTACCGCAAACCCCCCACGGCCAAAAAAAAAAGGGGATCCCCGGGCATCCCCAATAAAAGGGGGGGAAGTTATCCCTTTCCCCATGATTTATAAGGCGCCTAGCAACGGAGGGGCCAGAAAAAATAGGGGCCAGCCCTTCAAGCTCCCCTTAGGTCCACAGTGCAAGCCTCCCTGTTTAAAATTTCAACAAGAAGTGAAAGCCCACCCCTAAAAGAAAAAAAAACGGGAAAAATGGGGGTTTAATGATCTAGTATGACAATACCCTCTTCAAGCCGGGCCAAAAAAACTCTGTGTTTTAAAGGCTCAGTTAACACAGCACAGCCCCCTTTTGAGGACCTGGAAACCCTCCGGGCGGAAAAAAACTTAAAAATGGTGGGGTTTTAAAGAGTTTTTTAAAACAAAGGGCCTTCAGGAACTCTGAAAGGGGAAAACCCCAAAAAGCCCTTTGGGCTTGCAAAATTCCTTTGCCGTATTAAAAGGGTTTCCCACCGCGAAAGGTCCTGAAGAAAGAAAAAAATTTAACCCGCGGGGGTTCCACGTACCAGACAGAAAAAACGCACAGTAAATTATAAATTTCGGGACTTTAACGACAAGAGGGAAATTCTAGGGCTTTCCGCAAAAAGGGCCCCCCCCCCAAAATTCTGGGCAAACACAAGGTTCTCCCTTCGAGGACTTTTACCAGATGTTTTTTTTTTCGCGGGAAGCGGGGGGTTCAGCAATTATGAAAGTCACTACCCCGGGAAAAGATTCGCTTTTCCAAATTCTTTCCCTTTGCAAACTTTAAAAGGGGTATGGTTTCCAAATGGGCCCCCCCGGGAATTTTTCCCTTTCACCCAATGAGGCAAAAAAAAAGGACACAAGACCTGTGAAGATGCCCCCCTAACAAGGATTCTCTTCGATCCCTGACCCCCGATGGGGACCCTGAGAGGAACGTCACAGCAGAACCATAGAGCCAAAGAAACCCCCTGGAAAAAGTGCAAACAACCTCTTCCCCCCCTTTCCCCTCAACACCCTTTAAAATGGGCCGCCCGCCAAAAGTGGAGGTCCGCAACCAGACTGACCAAAAACTGACGACGCAGGCATACAGGGGGTTTCCCTTATACATGGCACTCCCGGAGTATGGGAGGGGAGCTTCTTTTTTCCACCCCCCCTTCTTTACCTGCCTGCGGCCCGGGGTTTTTTTCCCTTTTGGAATAGATGGACAAAGCTTTTTTTTTATTTCACAGGCTAAGACCCCTTTTAAAAATCCTCCCCCCATTTGGCGGGACACTCATTAAAGGGGGGGCCCTTTTTTTCTATGTTTTTCTCTAAATGATTGCTACTTTTTCTTTGCAAAATTTTTTTTCTAATTGAAAAGGTTCCTCTCAAGGCTGGGGGGGGGAGGGCATTGAAAAAAAAAATTCTATGGCCAAAAAAAAGGAAAGTCTTTTTAAGCGTTAAAAGGGGGCCGGGAAAGGGGCTGATTCCCCCCCCCCCGGCGCTTTTTTTAAGTGTTTTTTTGTTACAAATTTTCTGCAGTTTTAATTGCTTTTCAAAAATTGTTTTTTCCTTTTTTTGAATTGGAGTGCTTTATTCGTATTTCCCCCTTTCCCTCGGGGGTTTGCAACCGGGGGAAACAATACCCGGTTTTCCCGGTTTCCCTTTTTTTTCCCTGTGGGGTTTTTGACGTCACTGGCCCTGCTCCATTCCCTGAAAAAATACCATGGGGAAAAGGTCCCCTTTAAAATAAAGGGGCTCCGCCCCCCTAGAAGGGGGAATGAAAGCCTAAACATCTTAAAGGGACTACACCCGATTCACTTTTCCCCCGGGAATCCCTTTTGAGGGAAGGCAAAATTGGGCGGATGGAGAACTTTGGGGGTGGGCCAGGGGGTTTGTACCCCCATCTTTTAAGGGAAAAGGGCTGGAGTTGTTTACTTTACTCCCATAAAAATTTCCCCCTTCAAAATTTTAAATTTTCCCCCACCAAAAATATGAGGAGGGAAGGATATCCCATCGATCTTTAAAAAGGGGGAAAAAGGAACTTGGGCTTTTTAATGTTTAGGGCCCCAAAAGACCCACAAAATTCCTTTTAAAAAACTAGGAAAAAAAAAATGGGTTTCCGATAAAGGTCAAATTTTCCAAATTGTAGGGGGGAGAAAATGAACTTAGAATGGCCCCTCAAGGGGACGGGGAAAAGGGAGACAATCGAAAAAAAAAAATAGTCAGACCGTTTCTGAGGGGGAAAATAGACCCCAAACCACCAAACTGGAGACAAGGGCCCAAAAATGTTTTGCGGGAGAGGGAAAAAACCCCGTTACCCCGAAAATTTCCCTACTTTTCCCCCCCCAAATCACTCATGGTCCAATTGGTTTTAAAAAACGGATAAAAAGATAACCGGGCACAAAGGGTGGAGGGTGCACAGACCCCAGATATGGTACCTCTGCCCATGCCCCATTGCCTAGATATAGGGGAAAAAAATCCCCGAAGGGCACAGACTTCAAAAGGGAAAATTCCCCCCCTTCTGGCTAGAACGGAATACTTCTTTGGACGTTTAAAGGGGGGTGGTGGATGGAAAAACAAAAAATTTAAGACGCTACTCTGACCCTCCCCTTTTTTGGGGTGACTTTTAAGGCAGCTTAAAAGGGGCAAGATTTTTTGCACAAAACATCTCCCCAAAAATTTTTTTAAAACCCAGGGAAGCTTCACAACACCCTCAGAGGTCCTTGGTCAACAAAAAAGGGCATTCCAACTAGATGACTCAGCGACAACAAGTGTTTTTTTGGGGAGGGGGCCCAAAGAGGGACTTCCCCCCGTTTTCAATGTTAAAACCCACACTTTTTTTTTGGGGAAAAATTGAAAAAGTCGGGAAAATTTTCTCGCTAGGTTTTTTTAAAGGGACACCAAAAAATCCCCCCACTTTCAGGGCCCCTTTTGCAAACGCCACGGGGGAAAAAAACTACAGATCCGGCGCAAAAAAAAAAAACACTTGGACTTTTTTAATGTTCCCCTTTATTCTCCCAAACTCCTATGACGAGGGACTGGGGAAAGAAAATTTTTTTCCTATCTAAACTTAACCCAAACCCCCAACCCCAAATGGAAAAGGGGGGCTTTTGGAACCCCCGGAAAATTTCCGAAGGGGAAGTCCCGGGGGGGCTAAAAGGGACAGTAAAACCCCGGGGGAAGGGCGCCAGGCCCTGAGGGTTTCTCGGGGGATTTTTCAATTTTGATCAAACCAGATCGCACCGGTCCTTACAAAAATTATTAAAACCCTGGTTTTCCCAAAGGGGCCCCCATTGGGCCAGAATCTAAGTCTGCTTTAAATCAAAAAAAAACCCAAAAAAAAGGGAAATTTCCCCTTTTTTTGGGCCCCTCTTTAAAAGGCCCCAACTCACTTATTGATGTGGCCAGAAACTGTTTTTCTAAAATAAGGGTTTGACCGATGGCAGAAAAAAGGGCCCTTCCAAAATTGGCCCAAACCTAAAAAAGGGTTTTTATCAAGGGAGAGCAGTGTAGGGAATATTAAAAAAGGTGCTGTCAGTTTTAGAGGGGAACCAAACGCAGCCCCTTTCCCCCGGAGATCACCCTTTGTTTTTAGTACCTTAGACACTGAAAAGGCCTTCGACAAAGGGTTAAACTGGGAGGGGCTTTGGCTAGGGTTTGGATAAAAGGGGGTTTAAACGGGAAATTTCGGCCCCTTCTAGTGCTATCAAATGCCGCCCCAAGGGCCCCAGGTACACACACCTGGTTTCTCTCTTCGTCAATCCCCCTTAAAAGGGGATCAAACGGGGGGTGCCCGTTTATCCCCCCCCTTATTTGATCTACCCCTTTGAGCCCCGGCAAAGTTTAAAGGGAAACCCAAAAGCCCTTTTTCTCGGGAATTCAGATTGGGAACCCAGGTGGTGAAAAACAGCGCTTTTGTTGATGTTTTTAATTCCAGTTCATGTGGGGGACCCTTTGTGCCCCACCCCCAAACGATTCTTCAAAAGCTCTCAAGATTTTTGGGGAAAAATTTTTGTCGGGATATATTTGAATCCCTCTAAAATAAACCCTGCTGAGCCTGGGCACAAAACCCCCCAAGGACAAATTTCCAAAATTAGGGTATTGATCTTGCCCTTGCTTCAAATCATTAAAACCTATTTAGGAAAAAAAATTTGGGGAAAAACCCGGGACCCATTTTATAATTTGAATTTCCCCCCGTTTAAAAAAAAAAAAGTTTCCCAGGACTAGAAGAGAAAACCCCCCTCCCCCTGTCCTTTAAACGGGAGATCCCAACGCTATAAAAATGAAAAATTTTCCCCTAAACTTTAAATCCCTACAAAACCCCCCACCCCCCTTTCTGAAGCCCTTGGACGGAACAATTAATTCATTATTCTCAAAATTCATTTGGGCGGGGAAAAACCCCCCCGCATTAGCTTTAAAAAAAATTTGATTTTTTTCCCAAACCAATGGGGGGGAGGAGGCCGAATTTTCCCTAACGTAAGGGGTTTAAAACCGGGCATGTTTAACACGTCATTTTGTTAAAATTGGTTTTGGGGGTTCCAGTCGGTACTCTAATTGGGATATGGAAAAAGGAGCTGAGCCCCCCCGGGCATCCCCTTTGCCTTTTACACAAAAAAATTTTAAAACCTGCCAGCCAGATTAAGTTTCAAAAATCCTTCGGGACACGATTGCGTATGGAAAGAGATCAGAAAGCGGCTTTTGGGGCTCTTTTCAAAGATTTTCCAAGGGGATGCCTTTTTTGGGGGCCCCTCCCTACTTTTTTTTCCCAATTTTTTTTGGGGGGGGGGGAAGGGGGGGGGGGGCTAACCCAATTTTGCCAAATGGAGGGGGGAAATGGCCTGAAAGGGGGCGGGCCCAAATCTTACTTTACAAAGATTTAAAGATGGCCCCACACCCTCCGAAATGGGGACAAAAATTCCCCCCTCCCCCGCTCACAAACTGCTACGCTTACCAGCTTTCTATTTTTGCGCCTCCCAGACCCAAAAAATGTCTGAAAGGGGAACCCCCTTTTAAAGCCTATGAACATTTAAAGGACACCAAAAAAAAGGGTTGTCGCCTTTTTTGGAACCCATGGGTGTATAAAAGGGGAAAGGGTCATTCTCGAAACCCAGTCCCCAAAACCTTTCAAAATTTTTGGTCCCGAGTCTGAAAAGGGGAACAATTACCAGACAAGATAGTGAGGGGGTTGTCATTGATTAAAAAACAGTAGTG
The DNA here is from genome assembly GCA_025379985.1 of Phyllomedusa bahiana. Lineage (NCBI taxonomy): Eukaryota > Metazoa > Chordata > Amphibia > Anura > Hylidae > Phyllomedusa > Phyllomedusa bahiana. The sequence continues at coordinate 45,557 of JAODAL010020029.1, forward strand.
TGGGGAAAAATAGGGGGAATCCCATGTTTTTAAAAATTGCCTAAATGCCATCTAAAGGCCCCTTTTTTTTTCCCCCTACCCAAAATCACCAAACAGGGGTACATCACGCCCTAAGTGGGGATAAAAAACTGACTTTTTGGCATGGCCTGTTGGGGGGTCAAAAAATTTACAGGGGTACTGGAAAGGTGTGGTGATCTAAATTTTTAAAATACACTTTGGGGCACCCAAACAAAAAATTTATGACATGTTGATCTTCCCAACCCGCCCAGGCCCCCGGGAAAAGGAGGATGAAAGGGGGTTAGTGAAAACCCAACAGGGGGGACGGCGATTGTTCATATACAAATAATTTGGGGGCCAAGCGATGCTTACTCCCTTACTGGATCAAAAACCCCCTGCCGCCAATTACCATTAATTTTGGGGTCAAAAGAAAGCCCAATCAATTTGGGGAGGATAGGATGGAAACAGAGGGGATGCAAGAAAACTCGAAAGGGTGGGTTTTTAAGCGCCGGGGGGTCCCCCCATAGAATCCCATTAAATCAGGGTAGAGAAATTAAAACCCTTAATGCAAACCCTTTTCCAAAATCACTGACTTGGGACTGTAGGGGGAAAGGGGTTTGTGGATCTTTGGGCAGACTAAAAAAATTTTTAAAAGGTTTAGATAACCAGGTCAGGGAAAGGGGCAGAGATGGGCGGACATATGCAATAAATTTTGTCTTTTTGGGAAAGGTTTTAGGAAAAGCATACACCACGTATGGGTTTTTAAAAGTTAATTTTTTAAGTAAGAATGTGCAAAAATTTTAAAATTTTCTGCCAAGGAAATGGACATTTACCCTTTTCACGAATTTTTTCTCAACCCCTTGTTTTTTTATTATTTTACTTTTGTAAACTTTATTGAAAGCATAATAAACATTTGTTTAAAAAAAAAAAAAAGTTAAGAAAACGTACAAAAAAATTAAATATTTAATAAAAAAAAGTTATTTCAAACAAAAAATCCCTGCACATATTAGGTAGCTACATAACTGTAATAACCTGTAGAATTAATTTAACAGGTTATTTAGTGAGAAATATGATTTTTTTTTCCCCTGCTTTCATTTTTTTTTTTTTTTTCAAATAATTTAAAAAGTAAAAATTAAACTAACCCCAAAAAATAAAAACTTCTTTCCCCCATTTTAAAATAAGTCCTCATACAACTTCGTCACTTAAAAAATAAAAAAAAAGGGTTTCGACTTTCTGAAAGCAAGGGGAAAGGGGAAACTAAAAATTCGCTTTTGGCTTTTTTGGGTTAAGAGGTTAAAACCCGTTTCTTTACTGTTTCTATGACAAAAGTTTTCCCCTTACTTTCCAAAAGCAAAAACCCCACTACCAGTTATCTTGGGCCCCCCGGCCCCCCCCACCCCAACCCCAAAATTATTTGTACGTTTTTACCTCCCAACCCTGACCTATCTTACCTCACTGATCAAACCTTAAGTGTCTCTCACTCTCCCCCTTTTCGTTGGTGCCCCCAAAGGGGGGGCAGCCCTGGTTCCTTTCCTTTCTCCCTGTCTAAGGGGCACCTTTTTTGGGCCCGGGGGCATCTTCAAAAAAACCAAAAACCCCCCCGGTTTCAATACCACCCGTAGTGATGGGCACCCAAAATTTACATCCTGGCCCCAGATGTTAACCTCTTATCTCCCCGAATTTTACACCGTTCATATCCTCCTCCTCTCGCCCCCCCCCCCCTAAAATAAAAAGAGGAGAAAAATGAAAAAATCGTCACACCTAAAACCCCCCTCTGAACTCTCTATCCTGTCAACGGCTTTACACTCTCAACCCCCGGGCCTTTTCCCTGGGCTGCGGGCCCTTAAAAAATAAACCCCGGGCCCTACCTAACCCTTCAAACCTCACATCTAAACCCTTACATCCAACTGAAATCTATTATGCGCTTTCCTCAATGCTGATGCTACAAAAATGCTGTCCAAACTATTTCCCCTTCCCCCCTGGACTAAAGCAAAACCCTTTTCCGTGGGCCTTCCCTTTTAGCCCTCTTCTCCCCTTTTAAAACCCAAAAATACTTTTGCCCGGGCCCCTTTATCCCCTCCGCTCCTCTTCCCGCCAATTTCCCTTCCTGACTACCCCTTTCCCACAAATTCAGTTCAAAGGGTTTTAATTTATGGAAACCCACAAGGCTCTCCTAAACCTCTCCCCTCATACATTTCTGAACCTAATCGCCAGATACTTCCCCTCACGCAATCTCTGATCCTCTAAGAATCTTCTTCACTGCTCTCCCCCCTGCCCCTCCCCACAAAAACTGTCCCAAAGCCCTTTTCCCGGTTTCATCCCCCAAACTCTCATGCCCCAAAAACATTCCCACCTCGCCGCTTTTATTAGTTTCAAAGGCGACCTGAAAACTCATCTCTTCAGAATAGCCTATAACCTACAAAAACCCCACTGCCTCTATACCCCCCAACAAACACGTCTGCCCCTCACCTTCTGTCTCTTTTCTCCTTCTTTGTAGATATGAAGCCTTGGTGGGTCCTCTCTCCATCTGTACCAATTGTTAGTCATTTATTGTCATCATTGTACCTGTTCGACATATGTATAAAACCCCCCTCGAATGTACAGCGCCCTGGGATTAACCCCTTCCCGACCCTGGGCATATGAGTACGTCCCAGGGCCGCTAAGGGGCTTTGCAGGGGGATCGCTCCGCGACCCCCCCCGCACAGCCGGCGGGTGTTAGCGGCAAATCGCGCTAACACCCGGCAGTAACAGCGCCGGCGGGTGGCTCCGCCCACTGGCGCTGTTCTAGCCATCAGACAACGCGGCAAATACGGCCGCGGCGTCTGAATGAACGCGATCTGTGCCGCGCACCGATCAGTACGGTCATCGGCACAGCTATGCTGCGCCGATCCGACGACTGGGCATGGTGGTGGGGAGCCTTGTGAAGGCTTTCGTCACTTACCCTGGCCGGTTTGCCCCACTTCCGTCCGCAGACAGGAAGTGGGGAAACCGCCATCTTTGTACACCCTAATGCATTGCCTATGCAATGCATTAGGTTGTATTAACAATCGCGCCCCCTAGTGGTCAAGCACCATAGGGGGACTAAATGTTACAGTAAAAAAATAAAAATAATAAAGTTTTAAAGTACAAAAAAAAAAAAAGTATTAAAAGTTCAAATCACCCCTCTTTCCCCATTTTACAAATAAAATCATTAAAATAATAAAAAAAGTTACACATATTTGGTATCGCCACGTCCGAAAAAGTCTGATCTATAAAAATATAACATCATCATTTATCCCGTACGCTGAACACCGTAGAAGAAAAAAAATTCCAAACGCCAAAATTGCGTTTTTTGGTCATTTTACGTCACTCAAAAAATGGAATAAAAATGATCAAAAAAGTCGCATGCATTCCAAACTACTAGCGATAAAAAGTACACTTCAGCCCGCAAAAAATGCACCCTCACTGACGTCCGTAGGTGTTAGTACAAAAAAGTTATTGGTCGCACAAACTGGCGCTGCGGCGCAAATGTCAAAAATAGAAAATGTTTGGAATTTTTTTACGGTACCAAAACATAACGGAAACCCTACATGTTTGGTATTGCCGGATGCATAACAACCTGTAGAATACAGATAACACATTGTATTGACCGAAGATTGAACGCCTTAAAAGCAAAACCCCCGCAAACATGGCGAAAATACGTTTTTTTTTTCACAATTTGTCCCACTTGGAATTTTTTTGCGGTTTCCCAGTATATTCTATAGTATAGTGAATTAGAAAGTACATCTTGTCCCGCAAAATAAAAGCCCTCATGTGTCTATGTAGGTGGAAAAATAAAAAAGTTATGGCTTTCAGAAGGCGAGGAGGGAAAAACGAACGTGTCACAAAAAAAAAAACCCGGGTCCTGAAGGGGTTAATAACGCTTAAAAATAAATAATAATAATTGACCAGGCTTAAGATTTTTTTTTTGTAAATTTAAGAGAGTAACAGGGAAATTAATTCTGCCATAGCCCTCTATGAAGGTCAAATTAGAAATTCAAGTTGCACATCTATACTTTAAAACAACCACACCTAGCCCTCATAAAAATACAGTTAGATCCATATATGTTTGGACACAGACACAATTCTTTTTTTTTTTACATTTTTACTGAAGCATGTTCAAGTTATAGCTTTCATTTGAGGTTATCTACATTATAATTGGAAGACTAGGAGTTTCAGCTCCTTAACATGTGTCACTCTGTTTTTAAAAGGGACCATAAGTAATTGGACATCTGATTCAAAATCTGTTTCATAGGCAGTTGCTGGCAATTCATTTGTTTGTCATTCTCAGTTAAGCAGATACAAAGCCTGGAGTTGATTTGAGGAGTGGTGCTTGCATTTGGAAGATTTTGCTATGAAGAAAACATGCGGTCAGAAGAGTTTTCCATGCAGGTGAAACAAGCCATCATTATGCTGCAAAAACAGAAAAAACCCATCCGAGAAATAGCTACAATATTTGGAGTGGCAAAATCCACAGTTTGGTACATCCTGAGAAAGAAAGCAAGCACTGGTGAACTCATCATTGCAAAAAGACCTGGACACCCACGGAAAACAACAGTGGTGGATGATCGCAGAATAATTTCCATGCTGAAGAGAAATCCCTTCACAACAGGCAACCAAGTGAATAACACTCTCCATGATCTAGGTGTATCAATATCCAAATCTACCATAAAGAGAAGACTGCATAAAAGTAAATACAGAGGCTTCACTGCACAGTGTACGCCACTCATAAGCCTCAAGAATACAAAGGTTAGATTAGAATTTGCTAAAAAGCCAGTGGAAGAACATTCTTTAGACAGATAAAACCAAGATCAACCTCTACCAGAATGATGGAAAGAAAAAAGTATGGCGAAGGCGTGGTACAGCTCATGATCCAAAGCATACCACATCATCTGTAAAACATGGCAGAGGCAATGTGATGGCTTGGGCATGCATGGCTGCAAGGGGCACTGGGTCCCTACTGTTTACTGATTATGTGACACAGGACAGAAGCAGCCGGATACATTTTATTAAGAGATATACTGTGTGCTCAAATCCAGCCAAACCAATTGATCGGCATTTCATAATACAGATGGACAATGACCCTAAACATAAAGCCAAAGCAACCCAGGAGTTTATTAAAGCAAAGAAGTGGAATATTCTTGAAAGGCCAAGTCAGTCACATTTTCTCAACCCAATTGAGCGTTAATTTCACTTGTTAAAGATTAAACTTCAGACAAAACAAACAGCAACTGAAAAGCACTGCAGTAAAGGCCTGGCAGAGCATTAAAAAGGAGGAAACACAGCGTCTTGTGTTGTCCAGGAGTTCAAGAATTAAGGCAGTCATTGCCAACAAAGGGTTTTCAACCCAAGTATTAGAAATTACCATTTTAGTTACAATTATTTAATTTGTCTGATTAATTCTGAGCCCCTACAAAGAAAGGATTGTGTTTAAAAATACTTTAGTTCCTCACATTTTTGTGCAATCATTTTGTTCAACCCACTGACTTAAAGATGAAAGTCTGAACTTCAACCACATCTGAATTGTTTTGTTCAGAATTTGTGGTAATGTACAGAACCAAATTTAAAAAAATGGTTGTCTCTGTCCAAACATTTATGGACCTAAATGTATAGGTTAACTATAGGAAAAAAGAATGACATTTATTTCAGCATTCTGCTTCCTTACAGACCTCTATCAAGAAAAGGTTTTTTTAAGAATATTTGTTAAAACCGAGGCCCCCCTCACCACTGCCATTTGACCTGTTCTCTGGTCTGCATGCACTGGATTAACATGGACAATGGCCCATCATAATTTGGTTTTAATAAAAATGTCTAGGTGCCCATCCATTTTCTAATAGCCAAAATTGGCCAAAGATTTCTTTCACATTTTCATGACATGATAAGGGAACTTGGTCAAAATACCAAGGGGGCTACGTTTCACAAACCGGGGCTTGTTTAATTGCGGGGCGTAATTACGTCCCGCAATTACGCCGTGTGGACGGAGGCGGGGCGGAAGCGGGGATGAGCGGGGGGCCGGCACTTCGCCGGCCCATTGACTTGAATTGCCAGCGGCGCGTATACGCCGCTAGCAATTCACATGTCAATTATCTCCCCGCCCGGCGGATCCGCGAGCGGGAGAGAGAGACGTAATCCATAGTTCTCTATGAGAACTGTGAATTACCGTAATGAATGGGCCGTTTTCGGCCCGTAATTGGCGCACTTCGGCACGTAATCACAGACCGAAATACGGCCCATTTTAAGCCGTGTGAACATGCCTTAAAAGTCATCTGTTGAGTGTGTAGTTTATCAATGCTTTAAATCAGTTTTATAACAGACAGGCCGGTGTGCATACAGCGACCATCCCAGTTGAGAAGTGCTGTAATTAGAGGCATTACTGGTGCCCTATACATACATACATACACAAACAAGATAGGCAACGGTAATGTTGGTCTGACTGTATGCTAGCATTTGTTGACCTTTCCGCTTGTCTACATGAATTGGACCATTTTCTTACGATAGTACGATGACAATATACTGTAGAGTCCGTGTATGAGCTGGAGAAAAGGCTGCTTCTAAACTTTTTAGCCTTGGCTCATTTTGGAGACCGTTACTTTGCTGGCAAAAAATACTAAACATTTACAAATGGAAACTTTCCCAGCAGTCACTATAATATTATGTTACTAGAAATGTACCGAATTTAATTTCTTTCATTAAGAAAGCGTTAAAGACGAAGAGAAGGAAAACACAAGTTTCCATCAATGCAAACCTCACTTTTTTAATGTTTCTTATATTCTCTTTCCTGAATTCAGTCTGCCTTCTGATTCTCATCAGACACTATCCTGATCTGTAGAATTCCCATGCTTTTTTCTAACTGTATTCTATGCTATCAATCATAGTAGCAGTGAGAGCCAACAACTTCTCTACCTGCTCGGAGGGAAGCCTTATATTACGTCCCATTATACTGTCCTAAAAAACTAAGACAACAGAAGTATACAGTCAAGGAGGGTAAATGGTCATCTTCTCAAGGAGCCTGCCTAATCCTCAAGGGTGACTGTGATAAGTGTTTGTCACCTCATCACAGTTCATGCAGCTTCCTCATACAGGTGACTTTAGACCATAAACTCAAGTAAAAAGTGTCTCACTAGAAGAAGATTGAGACTGTTACTATGCAGCATCCACTGTGGGACATTGACAGGAGTAGCAAGAAAATTAACTGGTAAAAGACTGAATTAGGGTATGTTCACAATGCGTTTTTGGATCCGAAAATCGCATCCAAAAATGCGGCGGCGATCAGATGCTAAACGGATCCAATGCGTATCCAACACGCAGCTGTGTGTTTGGATGCTTGTTGGATGCAGCAGGATCGCACCCTTTAGTTTTAAATAGGGATCCTGCTGCGTCTTTTGGATCAAGAATTGACATGTCACTTCTTGGAATGAATCCAAAAGACTCAATGAGACGTGCATTGGCGATCTAAAAACGTATGTTCACACAGAGTCAACACACCATGTGAACATACCCTAAAGGCTATGTTCACACGGCATAATTGCGGGGCGTAATTATGCCCCACAATTACGCCGGGACTATGGGAGCTGGTGCCGACTCCCGCGATGCGGGGGGGGGTGTTAGCTCGCCATCTCCGTAGACATTCATTACTAGCGGCGCGTATTCGGCGCTAGTAATTGACACGTCATTTATCTTCCCCCACGGCGTATTGTCCGAGCAGGGAGAGGAGACGGAATAAATAGTTCTCTATGAGAACTGTGGATTACCGTAATTACTGGGACGTATCTCGCCCCGTATTTAGCGCAGTACGCCGTGAAATACGGGCCGAAATACGTCCCAGTTTAAGCCGTGTGAACATAGCCTAAGGAAATCCTTAATAGAACACACAGAAAACCTTAGTTTTGGTCACAGAATCTCTATAAAATATTTTAACTTTGTTTCTTGTAATGACTGTAAATTGTAATTATTTAAGGCAGGCATGAGTGGTGAAAGACCTCACTCAATCACCTGCCAGAAATTACCTAGTGTGACGAAAAAGCAGAACAGACTGTCCACAATAGTATCCATGATCGTTTCCATCTCGGTGTCTGTGATGTCTGGTCTGTTCAAAGCTGAATAAAGAATGTGAAAACCTAAGTTAATTTTTCACATCAAATATCTTGTACTTGCACAGGGGGTTAAAGCCAGCGATTAGTTATATAAAAAAAAAACAAAGAAAAAAAAACACACACTGAGTACAGGACAGTTAAATAAAAGCATTATCACATAACGTGTAGCAATTCCATCAAGACTTGTTGACCGAGTCTTGGAAAAAGCAACCAAATTCGCTGTAACTTGTTACCACGAAATGGCAAATACAGGACTAACAGGCGTATAATCAAACAGACTGGTTTACAAGTTTCCCCTACTAAGTCATTGCTGAGCGTGGAAGACCATTTTACCTTAACAAAAGCCAAGTGTTTCTGGTAAATTTCTAACAAGCACATTAGCATTTTCGAACGGCATTAGAAAGAAATATATTTTAACCTCTGCTGTGAATGAAGTGCAGTAAGAGGATGTACTTATTGCCCAGTGTCCTACATCTGTGTGATATCTTTATGCAGATAGTTAACTCTTGTGAGGCTATGATCACACCTTAGTAGTTGATTGCCACAGCTGGTGACTTTATGGTCACCCAGGATGTCCTGTTTATTCCCATTGGGGCAGACCATAGTTAGGCTCTAACAGTTGCCTGTGCATTAACTGCAAGGAGCTAATACGTAAAACAATTGTGTGGGAGCGGCGCCTTTGGGCATAAAAAAACTGCTACGGCGGTTTAAGCATAAAACTGACATGATAACTTTTATGAACTGTCATACCGTAGAAGGGCTTTTAACCGTATTTACCACAGTGATTTATGGTACCAATGGCCCTTTTAACCGTGACAATCCTAACATTGCCTGTGCATTTTACTTTTGCAAGTATGCTAAAGCATTAAAAAAACTGTAAAGTAAAAGTCTGCTTTTGGGACAAAAATATAAAAATGTAGTTGTTTTAACATAAAAGAACTGACAAAATGGAAAACTTTTTATTGCACTGTTCATACCACTTCATTAAAGGCTTTTCAAACAGTGCAAGTTTTTGGTAGCAGTTTTAAAACTGCGCTCAAATTAAACTCCCTTTATTACCAGCAAGTTCTTTCACTTGTCAAATTGTTCAGAAAGATGTCTTCAAGTAAGTATCAATTACTGTGTATTGAAGTCTTGTGAGTACAAAACACACTAATTGATTACTCACTATCCAAAGCTGTTTACATAAGTGCAAAAAGCTTGTGGATAAAGGCATTTAATTACGCACCAGTAAAACGCACCCTCAGGTCATTTCACGTGGTGCATTTTTGATGCGTCTTTTTGGTATTTTTTTGCAAACACAGTAAGGCATGTCACATGCGTTTTGACGAGTTTTCGAGCTTTCCTCCCAAAACACCCCCAGTCATTAATTGATAGTAAAACCTCGTTGTTCTCACACGACAAGGTTTTTACACGCTTCTTTGGAAGCAATGAGAAAGAAGTGTCATGCCAATTCTTGAAGTGCGTTGTAGGCGTGGTTTTCACCGCGGTTTTTATTCTGGCTATTCATTTGTATGGGTGAAAACCTGATCGAAAACCTGATCAATGCCTCGTCAAAAACCTCGTCTGAAGAAGCGTGTTCCAGGCGAGGTTTTGATGTGGTTTGGACGAAGTTTTGGGCGAGGAAACGCTCCAAAACCCTCGTCCAAAAACGCTGTATGAACATGCCCTAAGTAATGTTGTGCATTTTAGCACAAAAAAAAAAAGCTTTAAAAAACACACCAAAAACGCACCGTGTGAAAGCACTCTTAGGAAATAACAGCTGATCAGCTTACAGTAGGAGAAACGGTGCTAATTGGAAGCAACAGATTTAATCATTTTTCTTACCTCTATAAGAAACAAGCTCCTTATTCTGGTTGCACAACACAAACATGTCATCTTCTAATGTAATAAAATTCAGATACTGATCAAAAACCTGAAAGAAAGAGGAATAATTTTTGCACAACGCCTCAACTACAGACTCATTCACATAAATCTGATTCTAGGATTTTAAAACACAATAGAATAAAACTGAAGATCCCATTAAAGCCTACCATACCTCTCATAAATTCAGGTCATTTGTATTCACCGATTGATGTAAATAAGAGGAGAATAAGGGTTTGTCCCCATGGCACAGTTTTGTGGCCAGTTTTTCAGACGTTTTTCGGTTTTGGAAACTATCTGAAAAACCAGCCGCAAACTTTTCAATGGACCGCTATGGAAAACCCGTGCAGATGTCCCCACTGCACGGGTTTTCCACCCGGCGGTCCAATAAACATGCAACATGCACATTCTTCTGTCTGGTTTGCGGACAGAATATGAACATGTCTATGGGAAGGTGGGAGGGTTTTTCTCCGCTAAACGTGGAGAAAAGCCGCCCTCTCTCCCCCTTCCCGGCCATGTGCACGGCACGAAAGCAGGACAAATACCGGTCGGATAAACCGAACGGTATTCGTCCTGCGCCGTGTGAACAGCCTCTAAATCCAATATGTTTAGTGACAAAAAACGAAGTGGATAATTTTATAGGAAAGAAGGTTGTCCCATCAGGTTTCCCTGTATTTTTAGGACAGGATTTGATCCCATATCATAAAAGTTAATACATATTTTTTAATTGGTGAAATGGGTGCATGTAAGGGAAAATATGTGTTAGCAGAAACAAGAAAGAAACATTATACATAGAAGACATCATTTAAAAACCTGTATGAAAATGTGTAAATCTCATGGTCTCCTGTTCTTCACAGGCTCTTTGCACACCTTGTTGTTTGGCTACATCACATTTATGTATCCAGAGTTTTCCCCTATATACCTCTGACGTAAACCTCCAATGTTTTCAGCTGTATAGGCATACACTGGCCATTAACCATGCAGATTTTTATTACTGTGCCACTCTTCATAGGAAAACGTACTACACTATTTTCTCCTATAGATTGGAAATGTATAGTAGGAACATCATTGGTGTACACACTAAATATACAGAGAAAAAGAAATAGATGAGAACTGAGCCCCATCTTGTAAACAGTTGAATTTTCCCTGAACAATCTATATTATTTAACTTAATACATGAACTCCAAAAATATTATAATAAATGCTTTTAGACATAAAAAGAAAAACATTTTTTAAACAAATATTGTACAGAAAACACTCAACTATGTGCGAAAAGCGTTAAAGCGGTTGTCCCACTACAAAGATTAGCTTTCAACATGTAGGAAACGGTAACTGAAGACTTTTTTCAAATATATTGCTTTAATTTGCTTTGCTGAGGAGATGAGAGATTTTATCTGCTCTTAGTACACACATGTGGGCATCTGAGAGCAGGGAGTGATGTCACCACAGGACTGCCAGCAGCTTGAAAACAGAATGTGTTATCTCTAACAAACAAAGAAGGCTAAGGCTATGTTCACACGGTTTATTTCGGGGCGTATTTGCGTACGCAATTACGTCCGCAAATACGTCCTGAAATATATTTCAAATAACGAACAATTAGATTAGCATTGATTCCAATGTAAAATACGCCTCGTTGGTCACACGAGGCGTATTTCTGCAACGTATTTTCGCCATGTAAATACGATCGTAAAATTTAGTCCCCTGTCACTTATCGAGGTGCATTTCGTGACGTAAATCCCCATAGTAAGGAATGGGGAATGTTTTTATGACGCGAAATACGTGCCACACTTTGTGACACGTATTTTAAACGTATTTCTGGACATATTTTTGGACGTAATTACGTCCGCAAATATGCCCTGAAATAAGCCATGTGAACATAGCCTAATTACCTTTGTTTACTTTAGAGCAGAGCGCTTCAGAGCTCAAAGTTAAGATCTTCTGCTCTCATGTGCAGTTAGAAGAGCTGCGAACACGGAACTTATATGCTAATCCCTGCTATAGAACCACCCCTGGCCTGACCAGGAAGTGCAAGACAGGCGCATGCACGAGGAAGAAGGCAGTTCGCTTCCAAAATGTCCAAACCGCTGTTAAACTAAAACAGCAAACATGCTGACAGCTCTTTTCCATCTACACTGTCGGTAACCCATTTAAAAATGGACTGTGAGTAAGCTCTAATATCCTTTGTGGATTCCATACAACAGACTTTAAATTGTTACAGTGTCAAAGCTGCTAATAACACATAACAAAATCTAGATTTTTTTTTATACACTTTCACTGATTGAGCCTGCATTTTGCTTGCTGATCAGTCACTGCTATAGAACCACCCACAGCCTAACCAGGAAGAGAGGATGCATGAATCTACAACTGCTTGTGGCTCTGAATGGTGAGACAACCCCTTTAATGTTAATAAAACCTGTGCTGAAAAATACCACATAAACGTACATTAGATTATAACAGTTTGGTGCAAGCATTCTGACATTTATATGTAGAGTTACATGTATGAAAAGATAAGGTGGGCTTAATTTAGTTAGAAAAATTATAAAACACAACTATTGTGTATCAGCACAACCTTTCGTGGTCCAAGAGTCACAAAGTAACATCATGAGAAACTGCAGTCCTGCTTTAATGTTTTTATAGTATTGAAGACAGGAAATTCAGATTATCTCACTGTTGTGTGAGTATTGTACTGCTTCTCTCTCTCACTAGAAGCTTCTTCTCCTGGCAAACACAGATCTAGACGCTAGCAGAGCTGAAATGTCAATCACTGCCAAGGTACAACCCACAGCTTGCACAAGAAGTGACCTGGGAGAAGCCTTGTACCATCCTGTCAGGTGTGCAGAGCACCTTTCTGTGTATTTACATCAAAGAGAGTAACTCAGCAGCTAACAGTGTGTCCTGTCATCATGTACGTTTCTCTCTCTCACTAGAAGCTTCTTCTCCTGGCAAACACATATCTAGGCGCTAGCAGAGCTGACATGTCAATCACTGCCATGGTACAACCCACAGCTTGCACAAGAAGTGACCTGGGAGAAGCCTTGTACCATCCTGTCAGGTGTCCAGAGCACCTTTCTGTGTATTTACATCAAAGAGAGTAACTCAGCAGCTAACAGTGTGTCCTGTCAGCATGTAAGTTTCTCTCTCTCACGAGAACAGCGGTTCTCAACCTGTGGGTCGCGACCCCGGCGGGGGTCGAACGACCAAAACAAGAGTCGCCGGCCGGCCGGAGAGCTGCGGGGGGGCGCCGTCAGGACAGAGAGCTGGGTGCTGCGGACTTGGAGGGGCGCTGTGGGCGCTGCACTATGCAAGCAGCTGCAGGGAGGAGGCGCAGCGGTGGCGCCGTTTGAACTACTGAGGGGAGGGGGAGCAGTGGGAGCCGTTACTCGCAACATTGGTGGCTCAGTGAGCCGCTGCGGCGAGCACGGACTTACGTCCCGCCGTCCTTGTGGGCGGTGCGTGCATCACGTGCTCACACTATGTATCCAAGCATCAGGAACAGCCCTGCCGTACTCAGTGCAGAGAGAACGCTGATACTGCACGGCAGGGCTGTTCCTGACTGCAAAGTAATTTAGTGTAAAACACACACACACATCCATAGCATCATGCAATGTCTGTATGTGGTACAAGTAATATGTTATTAACCTGTTACTTGTACCACACACAGCCATCACATGATATACACAGGGGGGGCTGTGAGTGGCACATGAGGGGTCACCTATGTAACCCCTCATGTACCAATCACAGCCTACCCCCTCCCCCTCTCGACAAGGTTATATCTATGTAACAGCTCTGAGTGGTACCTTTTAAAATATGTTGCATGTAGAGGACTGCTCAGAGGCTCAATATTTAACCCCCTCTTTAAAAAAAATTTAAGTTTTTGAAGTAGCCTCAAAATTTTTTTTGGGGTTTGGGTCCCGCAACAGGGGAACCGTATTAAAAGGGGTCCGGCTTTAAAAAATTTTGAAAACCACCACTAAAGTTTCTTCCTAGCAAAAAAAAGATCGGACGCTACAGAGGACTGTCAATCACTGCCGGGGTAAACCCCCCCTTGCACAAGAAGTGACCTGGGGGAGAACCCTTTGTACCATCCTTCAGGTGTGAAAGGACACTTTCTTGATTTCATCAAAGAGAGTAACTCAGAGCTAACATTTGTGTCCGTCATCATGTAAGTTTCTCTCTCTCACTAAACTTTTCTCCTGCAAACCAGATCAGGCCCCACGGCTGAATTTTCAATCACGCCATGGTACAACCCCAGCTTGACAAAAGTGGGAGCCTGAAGATCAGTAAAGGGGGGAAAAACCTGAAAACATAGTTCCCCTATTGCAGGGGTGTCAAATTGTGGCCCTCCAGCTGTCTGGAAACTACAAATCCCATCATGCCCCGGTTTAAGATTTTTCAAATTTTCCAGTGGGGCCCAGTATGACACCTTGCCTATTGGGAACCCCCCTTTTTCCTAATGCATTTTACAGAATTATTTGAAATTGGCCCAAACAGACAACCCCTTTAAAAGCGTATTCCCTCTCTTTGAACCCTCTCCCTGGACAAACAGGGGGTTTCCTTAGGTGGGCCCCTATCAACACACGTTATGTTGAAAGACTTTTTACCCCCATGCAGCTCTATGAAATGCTCTGAAGCCATATTTTGTTAGAAAGTGTCAGTACATCAACTGGCTTTATTGCCAGAAAAAAGCAGCGTTGATTTCTGAAGTTTTTGAGAAAAAAACCCCTTGTGGTCTTGGGGGAGAATGCCCCAAATTTTCCTATTTTATAAAGTTATAAGAAAAACTTCCCATTGTGCTACAATTCTGTTGCTGAGACCATCTACAAAATAAACATGAGAGCACAAATGACAGGTATGGAGTGGTGGAGGGGGAGTTATAAAAAAAAAAATTAAAATAATTTTTGAAAAAAATGTTATTAGTGTGGGGGTTTTTTTTTTTTAAAAAAAAGGGGGGGGGGGGGGGGTTATGGGTGGTTGGGGGGAAATTGGAAAAAAAAAAGGTAAAAAAAAAAAAAGGGTTGAATAATATAATATATGCCCTTTTTTTTTTTTTTAAATTAAAGGGTTTGGGAAAAAAAATGCAAGGACCACTCACCCCCAATGAACCATCCTGAAAAAAGGGGCAGACCAGTAAAGTGGATGTGGTTTCCCGCACAGGAAGAAAAAAAATGGGCCAAAAAAGTACGAATCCAACTTTCCTAGTCAGAAATCAACATTACCTTAGAGACATGAAAAACGGTTTCCTGAAGCGCTGACTTGCAATGTTTTTCCATTTTTAAATGCGAGATATTGCAGAAATGAAGTTTAAAAATGAAAAGACTCGTATAAACTGGCCTCAGTCCTGTTACAAGGAAAAAGAAAAAGGGGCCAAATGGAAAATTATGCCAAAATTTTTGGAAAACCAAAACTAGAGTTTATAAAAAGACGAAGGAATTTGGCCAAGTACTCCTTTGCTTTCAGTAACATACTGCAATGGTGAACAGAGTAGGAAGAAAAATCATACATAAATTTTAAATCCTAATCGCAGTTTGGGTTTTAAAAATTTGGGGCCCCAAAAAAAAATCATTTCCAAAACACGATTTCTGATTTTGTTCATTTCGGTTAAACAGTTTTTTTCTCCGTGGTTTTACAAAACTCCCATTACCCCCAAATTCTCTTTAAAAACCCCTTAAGGACCCAGCCTGTTTTTGACCTTCCTGACCCCAGCCCTATTTTTGAAATTGACTGTTAAAAATTTTTTTTTGGGAGAAAACCTTTTTGAAATTTTACCATTATGTGATTAAATTTTTTTTCGGAAAAACTTGGTTTTTGTAAAAATTTTTTCCATACAACCCATTTTGTTTTGGTGAAAAATATAAAAATTTTATGAAAATTTAAAAAAATTTGCTTTTTTGGAAAGTGCAAAATTTCTGCGTGCAAGACATTTTAATTTTCACCACAAAATAGTTTATAACAATCTACCTATGTCCACAAGGGTTTTGGCACATTTTTTTAAATGTCTTTTTTTTTTTTTTACACTTTAGAGGGTTTTAAAATTTAGTAATCTTTTCTACTTTTCAACTAAATTTGAAATAACATTTTTTTTGGGGCCACTCCAGCTAGTGCTTTGAGGGGCCCCAAAGTTGATACCCCCATAATAAGCCATCGAAAAACTAGACCCCTTAGGCCATGTTCACACGGTTTTTAAAAATGGGCCTTTTTCGGTCCGAAATTAATGCCCCCGAAGTGCGCCAATTAAGGGGCTGGAATACGTCCCATTCATTACGGTTTCACTTTTCCATAAAACAAAATAGTCTCCCTCTTCGCGGGCAAAGAAATTACATTAAATTTCTAGCCAAAGGGCCCGGAAATTTTTCAAGTCTTTTTGGCCCGGCGAAGTGCCCCCCCACTGTCCCCCCCGCTCCCGCCCCTCCCCGGCGTAATTGGGGGGTAATTACGCCCTGCAAAAAACCGGGAACATAGCCTTTAACTTATTTACAACACTTTTTAGGAATTTTGATAACCCTTTAATATTTTCCAAAAATTTAAGCAAAGGGGAGGTGAATTTTCAAAATTTCACTTTTTTTTTTTCAGTTTTTTAATTTTTTTTCCATTATTCACTGGGAAAACGGTAAATTGACTAGGTAAAGCAACTTAAATCAATTCCCCCAGGGCTCCTTTTTAGAGATATCCCATATGTGGCCCTGGGGATTATTTGGGCAAAATAAACCCAAATTTAAGGGCCCTCGGTCGGGTTTTTTCAAACGATTTTATTTAGACCCCATTTCAGGTTTGGGCACCCTAAGGTGCTAAAAATTAATAAACCGCATATTGGAAATAAACCCTTAAAAGGAATATATCCAGGGGGGCTTTTGGGAAAGACCTCAAGGGATTCCAATTTTTTTTTAGCATTTTTCTGTGAAATTAAAAATTTTTATTTTTTCCTTAAACTGCAATTTTAGCTTAAAATGTTTTTATAAAATACAAGGAAACCTGGAAAAAAAAAACCCCAAAAATTTGTTAAGCAATTTTTTTCCAAGTTCGGGAATACCCAAATGTGGGGTGTAAAAGCTGTTTGGGGCATGGAGGGGACAAGGGGAAGGGGCACTATTTGGGTTTTTGGGAAGGCAGATTTTGGTGGGCCATGTGCATTTGCAAAGCCCCCAAAAACAGAACAGGGGAAACCTTTCCCGAATCCCCCATTTTTATTTTAACACCCATCGGGATTATTTAGGGGGTATTCTGCATTTTAGGAAACCCGCTTTCCAAGTTTTTTTTTTAGCTTGGGCGATGAAAATGGGGGGGAAAAAAAGCAGTTTGGTCATTTTTTTTGAGTTTCAATTTTACAGCATTCGCCGTGCAGGGAAAAGATGTGAAACTTTACTATGGGGGGCACAATTACAAGAATAGATTTTTATATGTTTTTTTCTGTTTTATTACTTTTACACAGTAAAATACCTTATAAAAAATTTGGGTTTTTTTTTGTCCTATTCTGACAGCCTAACTTTTTTTTTTTGCTGTGTGCAGAGCTTGTATGGCTTGTTTTTTCGGGATATTGAAGTTTTTTTTTGGACCCTTAGGGGTGCATATGTGCTATGTTCACTTTTATTAAGGTTTTTGTGAATGTTTTGAACAAAATACAGCAACTTGGGGAGTTTTTTTTTTTTTATTTTTTTTTCCACTGTACGGTTATATGACCCGGTAGCTTACTCAGCAGGTCATACGATTAACCCAAAATCCAATTTTTATATTTTTTTATGTTTTTCGCTTTTATACAATAAAAACATTTTATTCAACCAGGGAAAATAGTTTTGCATCGCCCCGTTGAGAGCCCTAACTTTTAAATTTTTTTTGCTTTGGGGCTGGTAGGGACTTTTTTTTTTGCGGAAAGATTGGCGTTTTTATTTTATCATTTTTGGGGGACAAGGGCCTTTTTTCGCTTTTAAATTTTTTTGGAGGAAAAAGGTGAAAAAAAACTGCAATCCGTAGTGTTTTTTTATTTTTAACAGGCTCACCTGCAGTATCCGTGATAAGTTACTTTACTCTTTGGGTCCTCAATTATGGCGATACCCCCTTTATATAGTTTTTTTATGTGAACACTTTAAAAAAAAAAAGAAAAGTGTTTTTATGTGTAAAACAATATTTATGCATCCTTCTTCTGGGGCTTTAACATTTTTTTTTTTCCGTAACAGATGTTTAAGGACTTTTTTTTTTCGGTGAATGACGTTAATTTTACCTTTGGCGTTTTTAGGAGTTTTTGTCGCCTTTTATTCCTTTATTGGGTGGGGATGAACAATAATCTTAATTCTGTGTTTTTTTTTTTTTGTTTTTTACGGCGTTACCGTACGGGTTAATTAACATGAAATTTATAGGGCAGGTCGTTACGCACAGCGCGATACCAATATGGGTACTTTATTAAATTTTTTTGATCTTTTTTGGGCGATTGCGTTTGAAAAGGGGGAAAAGGGCGGTGTACGAATTTTTATTTTATTTTTTCGTTTTTTGTGTTTTAATTGTTTTTCACTTTTTTTTTTTTTACTTTTTTTAACTTTTTCACGTTATTTTTTTACATTCCCCATAGGGGTTTGTGAATGAGAGATCTTTAAAATCTCTCATTCAATAGGAATCAGTACATAGCTTGTTGCTAGGGACTGGTTCCTATGACATCTGTCAGTCACGATGCCGGGCCATGCCCACAGGGCAAGGCCGGGCATCGGGAGGTCACAAACAACCCGGAAGGCATTCTTGCCCTCCGTGCTGCCTGTCAGAGGCAGGAGCTGCACGGATCGCCCAAATCCGTGCGCTGCTGCCGCCGACATAGACGCAGGAGGAGCGAACTCGTACTGCGTATCTCTTATTTATTGCGACCCGATGGTCGCGATTATTAAGGGGTTAACCGCCCACCCCCCCCCCCCCCCCCCCCCGATTTCCGCCCCTCCACATCCCGGGGAACCTGGGAAAAGCCTTTAACCCCACCTGCAGGTGTGCAAGCACATTTCTGTAATTTACATCAAAGAGAGTAACTCAGCAGCTAACAGTGTATCCTGCCCAGCATGTAAGTTTCTCTCTCTCACTAGAAACTTTTTTCTCCTGGCAAACTCAGATCTAGGCGCTAGCAGAGTTTGACATGTCAATAAACTGACATGGTAAAACCCCACAGCTTGCACAAGAAGTGGGAGCCTGAAAGGCAGTGGGAAAAGGAAAACACTGTTAAACATGGTTACCCAATTGGGACACCTCCTCTTCCTAATGCAGTTCTACAGCAATTATTTGAAGTTGGCCCAAGCAGACAATTCCTTTAAAAGCATATTCCCTCACTTTGAACCATCTCCATGAGCCACAACAGAGGGTTTCTCTACTAGGATGGGTCTGCGTCTGGTGGATTAAGCTTGTCAACCATTTTTTTTTTTTTTCTTACAGTTTCCCATGTTGCTAAAATAGCAGACAAGATTTCCCAAGTTAAACAAGATTGTATTGTGTGTCAATCCTTTCCATACAAATCATTCCGAGAGATATGTTGGATATATGTTCTACACCAAACCCCTAATAATTTGCATTTACTAAACGTATCCAAAAGGGGTATGGTCACACGGCATACTTTCGGTGCGCATTTCATAGTGTGTTTTGCGCTCTAATATGGACGATATGCGTGCCGAAATTATGGTAATCCAAGCCCCTCATAGAAAACTATGGAATACGCCCTCCTCTCCCCGCTTGTACAATATGATCGTATTGTACGTGCGAGGAATAAGTGAAATGTCACTTTTTTCCACGGCGCGATAATGCATGTCTAGGGGGGCTGGCTGCTGCTGGCCCCCCCACACCTCGGGAGTACGCGCGGGATCACACAAGGCTCCCAGGCCATACACACGATGCATTGCGGTGCGTTGAAACACCGCTGAAATACATCGTGTGAACAATAGCCTAAGAAGCACAGAACTGAAATAAAATAAAAGCTAACAAGGAGATGAGGCTGGGAATATCAGGTTTTTTTTTTTCTTTACCTGACAAATTCTGTCCACATTTCCTCTGTAGCATCACAAAATATAAAAGCGGGAACCCATCTGGAATTGCGTCACGGTCAGAGTGCAAGAGACTAGAAAAACCAACAAGCAACTCGTCACAAATGTTCTCTTTGGCTGACAATATTCTAAAAGGAAGCACACTTTTCCTAAACTCACAGGTGAGGGTGACTCCCATGTCTCGCAGTTCTTTCACAGACAGCAAAAGGGAGAATGTCTTGGCCGAAGCGATCGTAAAAAGAACCTGGTATGCAAGAAGTGAAAAAATGTCAATTTACCTAATATGGTAAAAAATGAAAGAATACAGCTGTAAAAAAAAAAAATGCACACCGCTATAGCTAGCTAAAAGTAATGAAAATACAAATGATGACGATATATAGCAAGCAAATAAATCTCAACAATATTATTTTTCACATTTAGGTTTAAATCCACACGTGGATGTTGTGCGACAAATTTTCCACAGCAAACCCCAGAGTCAACAGGGAAAGTCACACTAAAAGGGCTCGTTTACACGGCTTATTTTGCAACGGATTTACAGCCGTAATTTACGGCCGCAAATCCGTTGTGAAATCGTTACAAACAAGTAACTGCCATTTAATATTGGTTTTAAATGGGAAATAGTGTCGTCCAAAGTGCTTGTCACTTATTTCCAGACGGATTCACCCCATAGGGTAGTTCACACAGCTTAAATGCAGGGCGTAATTACCCCCGCAGTTACGCTTGTGGCCTGGGGCCGACACCCTCGCCACCCATAGACTTATGCATTAAACCCGCGGGGCGTATACGCTGCTAGTTAAATGACATGTCAATTATCTCCCCCCGCGGTGGATTCGCCGAGCAGGGGAGGAGAGACTTTAAACCATAGTTCTCTATGACAACTGTGGGTTAAACCCTAATACGAGGACGTATTCCAGGCCGTAATTTGCGCACTCCGGCGCGTAATTACGGACCAACATACGGCCCAGAATAAGCCGTTGAACATGGCCATATATGAATGGGGATATGAAATCTGTCGGAAAACAGTGCCAAGTATGTGCCACACTTAGTGACACTTATTTGCAACTGATTTCAGAACGTATTTACGATTGGAAATCAACAAAATACGTTCTGAAATCAACCGGGGTGAACATACCCCTAACAAATCGTAACCACACAGTGTGGATTTGTAGCTGGAGATCTTGAAAACGCTGTACTGCCTATCAATTAAAAAGTGGATCTTTTTCTGCAGTATACTGATAAAATGTATAAAATGCTCTTGCATCCTGCAGCTATTGAAATACTCTAGTTTCTTTATCACTATAAACTCAAATAGAAAATTCCCAGCATAATTGTTACTTGTGAACCTAACTTTCTTCCTCAAAAATGTACCTAAATTTCTACAATAATACTCAGTGGAGGACAGTCCTGCTTTAGTCACGGTCCATAGAAACACTGGGCTGCAACATAGACAGATCCGTTTAGAAGAAGCAGCGAGTTTGTTTCTCCTTTCAGCACCAGATTCAATTTTTCATGCAACGGACTTTCCCAAAAAAAGACGACAAACATGGGATGGGAAAAAAAGTCTGTGGTTTAAGCAAACAGTTGCATATAAACTATCCTACAAAAAACATATATACCCGGGATAATGTGAAAACAATTGACCAACCAATGAATATACAAATAGGGCTACCCACTAACCTAATAATAACAACCGAAAAAAGAGGAACCCATTTAAAAAATATATCAAAAAACTTTATTAATCATACATAATAATGAAACAACACAAAAAGTATAAAAACCACCACCACCCAGCTAAAACAATGTAAACAAGCACGGAGGTCTAGGATCACATAAAAAATATGATTATGGCATTATTACAAACAACCCCTTGAAGAAGTGTTTTAGCGAAACGCGCATCTGGGCAGCACGGAGGTCTAGGCGTCACTGTTTTTTTGGCATCATCATTTTCCTTACGGACACCTCTTCCACGGTATGGTCATATGATGTTACCTTGACATTTATAGGACATTTTTTGTATAGATCATTTAGGAAGTTGGTTGTTTGTAATCATTTTTTTCCCATCTCATGTTTGTCGTCTTTTTTTGGAAAGTCCATTGCATGAAAAATTTCATCTGGTCCTCAAATGAGAAACAAAAACTTACTGATTACGGCATTATTACAAACAACCAACTTCCTAAATGATCTATACAAAAAATGTCCTATCAATGTCAAGGTAACATCATATTACCATACCGTGGAAGAGGTGTCCGTAAGGAAAATGATGATGCCAAAAAAACCAGTGACGGCTAGACCTCCGTGCTGCCCCGATGCGCGTTTCGCTAACGCTTCTTCAAGGGGTTGTTTGTAATAATGCCATAATCATATTTTTTATGTGATCCTAGACCTCCGTGCTTGTTTACAGTGTTTTAGCTGGGTGGTGGTGGTTTTTATACTTTTTGTGTTGTTACATTATTATGCATGATTAATAAAGTATTTTTGATATATTTTTAATTGGGTTCCTCTTTTTTCGGTTGTTATTTTCAGTTGCATACAAAGTAGCAAGACACTATTCATAAGGGTATGTTCACACGAGGTAATTTCGCCGCGTATTTGGGCTCTAATATGGGCGAGATGCGCGCCGAAATTACGGTAATCTACAGTTCTCATAGAAAACTATGGATTACGCCTCCTCCGATTGTATTGTGCACGGGGGGGATAAGTGACATGTCAATTACTTGCGGCGAATACGCGAGCACTGAATGTCAGTGGGGCCGGTGGGCTGCTGCTGCCGCCCCACTCCCCCGCGCCGCGGGAGTACGCAGGTATTGGCGCGAGCTCCTGAAACACACAATGTACTGAGGCGCGCACTGTACGCACCACAATACATCATGTGAACGTACCCTAACCCTATCACAGTGCTGAGGCGCAAATCGTTACCTTCCATACTGGCTCTCCGGTCGTGCTCTTCACAAGTGGAACATTAAAATTCAGCATACGCTTTAAAGCCACTGCAACAAAAAGATACAAAGCCATAAAAAGAGGGTAAACTTTCCAAATAAAATTAGTAGATTTCTGTTTCATTTTTTCAAATGTGTCTCTTAAATGATATACAGTGGGGAAAATAAGTATTTGATGTAGTGACGATTTTGCAAGTTTTCCCACCTACAAAGAAGAGGTCTGTAATTTTTATTGTAGGTACAACTATGAGACAGAATCTAAAAAAAAAAAATCCAGAAAAATCACACTGTATGATTTTTAAGTAATTTATTAGCCTTTTATTGCATGAAATAAGCCTTTGATCACCTACCAACCAGCAAGAATTCTGGCTCTCACAGACCTGTTAGTCTTTCTTTAAGAAGCCCTCCTACTCTGCACTCATTACCTGTATTAATTGCATCTGGGTGAACTGGTTACCTGTATAAAAGACACCTGTCCACACACGATCAATTACACTCCAACCTCTCCACCATGGCCAAGACCAAAGAGCCGTCTAAGGACCGCAGGGACAAAATTGTAGACCTGCACAAAGCTGGAATGAGCTACAGAACAATAGGCAAGCAGCTTAGTGAGAAGGCAACAACTGCTGGTGCTATTATTAGAAAATGGAAGAAACAAAAAATAACTGAAAATCTTCCTCAGTCTGGGGCTCCATGCCAGATCTCACCTCATGGGGTAAGGAGGACTCTGAGAAAGGTCAGGTTCAGAGAAGCTCAGCTCCTCTCCCTCTACCATATAACCCTATATATCACAGAGCTCAGCTTCTCTCCCTCTATCATATAACCCTATATATCACAGAGCTCAGCTTCTCTCCTCTATCATATAACCCTATATATCACAGAGCTCAGCTCCTCTCCCTCTATCATATAACCCTATATATCACAGAGCTCAGCTCCTCTCCCTCTATCATATAACCCTATATATCCCAGAGCTCAGCTTCTCTCCCTCTATCATATAACCCTATATATCCCAGAGCTCAGCTTCTCTCCTCTATCATATAACCCTATATATCACTGAGCTCAGCTCCTCTCCCTCTATCATATAACCCTATATATCCCAGAGCTCAGCTTCTATCCCTGTAATATAACCCTATATATCACTGAGCTCAGCTCCTCTCCCTCTACCATATAATCCTATATATCCCAGAGCTCAGCTTCCTCTCCCTCTATCATATAACCCTATATATCCCAGAGCTCAGCTTCTCTCCTCTATCATATAACCCTATATATCACTGAGCTCAGCTCCTCTCCCTCTATCATATAACCCTATATATCCCAGAGCTCAGCTTCTCTCCCTCTATCATATAACTCTATACATCACAGAGCTCAGCTCCTCTCCCTCTATCATATAACCCTATATATCCCAGAGCTCAGCTTCTCTCCCTCTATCATATAACCCTATATATCACTGAGCTCAGCTTCTCTCCCTCTATCATATAACCCTATATATCACAAAGCTCAGCTTCTCCCCCTCTTAAGCATGCTTCCACATCAGTTGAGACCCATTTTTATCATCTTATGGGGTATGTCTGAGGAAGGGGTTTCCCCAAAATGTATCACCAGTTTCACCTAACACACTCGGACCTTTTGAGTCTCTTTCCACTGTTTCTCGTGAGACCTTTATGCACAACTTCAGTGAATCAAACCTGCAGCACCATTGCTCGAGTTTACACATGTTAGGCTTGTGCTGTGCCCCCTGTTGACATCATTTACATTTGGCATGTATGATGGGCCAGCTCCGGACAAATGCACTAAACACATTCATATCGGTCCACTGCCGGGCACAGTCCTCTTGGCTGGTAGCAGTCCAAAACGGTATAATAGTATGTAACCATAATAAGCTACATTACTGCATCATAGAGAGTCCAATGTAAAAATAAATCCATATTACATGTAAATTCCCTCACAGTAGCCAATAAGTAGCAGAGCCCACAGTATGGCTCCACTGAGCAATAGTAATAGCTACATTTTTAGCTATGGT